>CAIGRB010137960.1:72451-100318 GCA_903798255.1 Fraxinus quadrangulata
GACGAGGAAATATCATCATGGGTAATTCTTCAACATCTGGAAATCAGTCTTACAACAACCCACAACATGCTGAAAGGAGACAAAGTCAAAACGAAGCAGCCGACCCTCAAATGACTATAATGATAGAGGTCATTGAAAAATTGACGAACGTGGTTGACAGGCTAGAACGAAATCAAACATGTGGTCTACCACAGGATACCGAGGTAAATTCTCCACATAAAGAGAAAACTAGACGACCTACAACTGGAAGGACTCTCCAGTTCTCAGGAGAAGAATCTTCTAAAAGCTGAACTGAAGAAATCAGGAGCACTTCTACAACGACTAAGCCAGCCACTAAGAGGACTAAGAGTGTATTCAATAGATTGGGTTCCCAAAACTCCTTAACACCCGTTAGTAGACGTCATGAACCCCATGCTGAATGCCTAATGGGACAACCTGGGCTTGAAAGGAGCACCCTGAAAAAATAAATTGCCGACATGGAGGCTAAAGACAAGGGAAATATCGAAGAATATCTCACAAAATGCCATTCTCCCTTCACCGAGGATATCCTCGTTGAGCCTCTATGGATATCCTCGTTGAGCCTTTACCCGAAAAGTTAAAAATACCACAACTTATGGGGTACGATGGGGAAGGAGACCCCCTTAGCCATCTAGACAAGTACAATTCCTGGATGGAGCTGCAGGTAGTGAGAGATGCCATAATGTTTCGTGCTTTTTCCCGAATGTTGGGAGACAAAGCTCAAACGTGGTTCAGAAGACTGTACCAAAGATCAATAAGAAATTAGAAGGACCTCACCACGGTGTTCTTTGCCCAGTTCATGGGTTTAAATTCAAGAACTACGCCAAAGGAATGACTTGTAAGCATAAAACAAGGGAAAACTGAATCGCTCAAGAGCTATCTAAATAGATTCAACAAGCAATCTATGGAGGTCAAAAAAATTTTTGATGATGCTACACTCATGGTGGTACTCTAGGGATTGAGGCCAAAAATAAGATTTTGGTGGTCAGTACACGAGGATGGACCTCGTACATATCACGAATTCTTATGTCGAGCTGAAAAATACATCAGTGTAGAAGAGGCCACCTCTGACCAGGAAGATCTCAAACCTAATCCATAGTCCCCACACTAGGCCAAGGGAAAATAAGTGGATAAGGATGCTATACGAGAAAGGATAAAAGATATGAGAGACCAAAATTGTTTAAGGCCATATCCTAACAAATCCCGTGAATACCATCCATTGAATGCAACCTTGGAGGAGGTCTTCCTACAAGCTGGAAATAAGGAGACCTTCCGTCGACCTCAGCCACAGGAAAAGGAATTCAGTGGAAAAGGATAATCGAAATACTGTCCTTTTCACAGAATGGCAAGACACAACACTGACAATTGCAGGAATTTGAAAGAAGAAGTGGAAACACTTATCAGGCAGGGTCATTTGCAGGAATTCGCAGCTAAACCTAGGAAGGTGAATCCAACGGATGTCCAACTATCTAACCAGTAAGGGACAACTCAGTAAGTCCAACCTGGACCTCAAGCTTGGGAAGCACAACACCGGGTCGAGATCCAAACTTTGATAGGTAGAAATTAGTGTTTCGAGGGCTCACGAAGAGCTAGGTATAGAACGATGCGCGACGCTCGCACCTGGCAGAACCACAATCCGGTGTGTCTACATACTGAAGCTCGTGAAACGTCATACTCAGAATGGTTCAGATTCACAGAAGAAGATGCATTAGGAGTGTTGTAGGATCAAAGTGATGCGTTGGTCATAGCAATGACAGTCGCTGGAGTCCAAATACACCGAACTCTCGTAGATAACGAGAGTTCGGTTAATGTGCTATATTCTCGAACTCTAGAACAAATGGGGATATATGAACAGCATCTGCAGCCATACTCTAAAAGGTTACGAGGGTGCTCTAGAGATCTTATAGAAACTAAAGGACAAATTGTCCTGACGACAGAATTGGGAGAGCCCTTTCGCCAAAGAAGAATTCTAGCAAATTTTGTTATTGTTGATCTTCCTTCCAACTATAATGCCATATTGGGAAGGCTTATACTACACCAACTACAAGCAGCCACCTCAATATATCACTATTGCATCAAATTCCTAACTTCCTATGGACCAGGAGTGGTGCGGGGAAATCAAGCCGAAGGGAGAGCTTGCAGCGTAAACCTACCTTCCACCCATATCTGAATGATAAGGAACCAACAACATCAATAGATGGGAGAGTTCAGGTCTAAATGACTTATTACTGCCGACCTATCTGAGATCGACATAACTGAGAAACATCGCAAGAAGGCCACTAATGACCAGCTCCTATTTGAAGAAAGAGAGGTAGACCCAAATCCCTATCTTGGGATCTTGGTAATCTCTGTTCCCATATCAGGAGTACATATCCCTAAGGTCCTGGTTGATACAGGAAGCTCCCTTAACATACTTTACATCGGTACCCTAGAACGAATTGGGATTCCTCTAAGCTTCCTACGATCATATCCAAGTATGATTATGGGGCTCAATAGTTCTCTCTATAGCAAAAGGGATAATCAACTTCCCTGTAAAGCTCAAAGAATCTCCTCGTCAAGCCAACTTAAGCGCGGAATTTGTGGTCCTAGACTCAAAATCCCCTTATAATGCTATCATGGGGCAACCCCTATTATTCAACCTTAAAGAAATTGTGTCTCTGTACCATTATTCCATCAAATTTTCCATGCTTCATGGTGTAGGACAGGTTAAGGGGAACATAGAGGTTGCTAAAAGATACCAAGTGATGTATGATCCGAAAGAAGGAAAGATCCATCTTCCTTCTAAGGTCTACATGGTGTACATAGTTGAACCCACATTAGACTTATTGGACCCATGTTTGAAGGTAAGGGGAGGAGAACTAGTGGAGGAGCTGGATGCTATAAAGGTCGGGATGGATGACCCATGGAAGGAACTTAAGATAGGTCGTGAATTGTAGCCACCGCTCAAAGATCAGATCGCCAAGTTTTAAAGGAAAACCTTGATGTTTTTGCTTGGGAACATTCAGATATAAAGAGAATTGACCCAAAGGTCATGTGTCATAGTTTGGAAATTGATCTTGCGGTACGACCAAGCAGCAACGACGCCGACCTTTGAACTCAGAACGGTATAAATCCTCGAATAGAGAAGTACAAAAATTGCTCTGCAATGAGTTTATTCGAGAAGGCAAATATCCAAAATGGGTCGCTAACCCTATTTTAGTTAAGAAGAATAATGGAGACTGGAGGACGTGCATCAATTTTATTGATCTAAACAAAGCTTGCCCAAAGGACAGCTTTCCACTGCCAAGGATGGATCAGATGGTCGATGCTACCACTAGGCATAAATTGCTCAGCTTCATGGATGTTTATTCAGGATTCAATCAGATTTCCATGTATAAACCAGATCAAGACACACATCTTTCATTACTGACCGAGGTCTCTATTGTTACAAAGTTATGCTTTTCGGTCCCAAGAACACTGGAGCAACTTATCAACACTTGGTAAACTCTATGCTTGCTAAACAAATCGATAAGACCATGGAGGTATATGTCGATGACATGCTAATAAAAAATATAGATGTCCGAGATCATCAACACCACCTCGCTGAGATGTTCGAAATCCTACAAACTTACGGAATGAAGTTAAACCCACACAAGTGTGCCTTTAGCGTCAGCTCGAGAAAGTTCTTGGGTTATTTGGTAAACCGTAGAGGGATCGAAGCTAATCCAGAAAAATAAGGGCCATAATTGAGATGCGCTCTCCTAGCAGACCAAAAGAAATTTAGAACTTAACTAGACGAGTCGTAGCCCTAAGCCGTTTTATGTCAAGATCACGGACAAATGCAAACCTTTCTTTAACGTATTGAAAGGAAAGAAATTTTTTGAAAGGACACCTGAATGCCAACTTGCATTCGACCAAATAAAGTTCCATCTGGTATACCCACCTATGTTATCAAAACCAAAAACAGGGGAGATGTTGATGTTGTATCTAGCGGTATCAGAACATGCCAACAACGTGGTACTAGTCAGGGAAAAAGAGGGGGTACAACACCCCGTCTATTACATCAGCAAAGTGTTGCACGAAGTCTAGCTTCGCTATTCTCCATTTGAGAAGCTAGCTTATGCGGTGGTCATAGCAGCCCGGAAGTTAAGACCTTATTTTTTGGAGCATCCGATTGAGGTATTAACTAACTACCCATTAAGGCAAGTCCTACAAAAACCTAATACATTGGGGAAGGTTGGTTAAGTGGGCAGTTGAGCTCAGTCAGTTTGACATAAAGTACAAACCCCGTACCTCTATTAAAGGACAAGCTCTTGCAGACTTCGTTGCAGAATTCAATTCAGATGTGGTAGAAGAGCCTTGTCATAACGAACCATGGAGACTCTTTGTTGATGGATCATCAACAGAAACACAAGCAGGAGCTGGGATTATTTTAATCAGTCCCAATCACTGACTGTTTTGTGTGGCCCTCGTAGCTGGCCTAAGAATGGCAAAAGAAATGAGGATTGATCGTACATTAGTACAAAGTGATTTTCAGCTAGTTGTAAACCAGGTCAACCAAGTTTATTAGGCAAAGGAGGAAAGGATGAACCGTTATCTCCAGATTATTAAACAAGAGCTGAAAAATTTTCAGGAGGTACAGATTGAATGCGACCGCATAGGCTATAACTATGCAATCGTATAGTTATAGCATGGGTGCTTTCTTTATTCCTTGATGGCCGCTATGCGACCGCAAGCCAAAATGGCCTATGTGGTCGCATAGGCCAATTATATGGCACAAATCCTGGTTTTTCTTCTTCTTTTCCTTTATTCATTCCTTCATCATTCTACATGATTTTGAACAAATTCCAACAATCCCCCACTTATTTAAAATCAAAGTTAATCACATAATCAAATATTTCTTTGAATTTTTAAACAGAGAAAACTCCAACTCTCTAATGAGACGGCACCACCTCGAAATTCACATAGGTAAAGTTCTTCCAGTATCTTTGTTACTTTTAGAGATACTTGTACTCCGTACTGAATTTCATTAAGAGTTTATAACTCAACCCTCCAATAGTAACAACCAACACTATTCATCAACTATATGTTTTAGTAATTTAAATAGTGTTCAGATCCATCAACTTATCAAATGACTTGTTATTATCCTTTGAACCTTCATATACTTGTTTAGTATATTTTTGGTGGGGTTGCTCATGTCTTAAACTCATGTGTCTGGACTTTCCATTATATATTTTGTTATAAGCTCGAGCAAGAGTAGCTTGACTAACACAAGATAGGTATTGATGAAATACACTTTATATCGAAAGGTATTTCATATAATAAATCTCTTATCCACTCAACCTCTTTTCCAGTTTTGGCCAATGCTACAAACTTTGACTCCATCGTTGAGTGAGTAATGCAAGTTTGTTTCTTAGACTTCCAAGAAAATGCACCTCCTCCAAGAGTGAATACCTAACTTGAAGTGGACTTATTTTCTCCAGCACTCGATATCTAACTTACGTCAGTATATCCTTCCAAGATTTTAGGGAATCTTGTACATTGTAGCCCAAAGTTTTTGGTTTTCTTTCAATAACCAAGAACCCTACCGATGGTCTTCCAATGTTCAAAACTTGGATTGCTAGTAAACCTACTTAGTTTACTCATGGCAAATGCTGCATCAAGTCTTGTACATTGAGCAGCATACATAAGACTTCCAATTGCACTTGCATATTCTATTTGCGCTATTGCTCTTCCATTATTCTTTATCAACTTGATACTTGGATCAAACGGGGTATTTGCTTTTTTTAATGTTCAAGGGTTTGAACTTATTTATCACATTTTCAACATAATGTGATTGGCTTAATGTAAAACTCCCACTATTTTTTTTTTAATTTTGATACCAATGATAGTATCCACTTGTCCAAGATCTTTCATTTTGAACACGAAGGATAGAAACATCTTTGTTTCTTTGATTCCATTTATATGGTTGCTAATGATCAGCATATCATCAACATATAGACATATAATGGTGATTATAGTATCACTAATTATTGTATATAGACATTTGTCTACCGAATTGTGATTAAAATCATTTGACATTACTACAAAGTCGAATTTTTCATGCCACTTTTTAGCGGGTTGTTTTAATCCATATAAGAATTTGATTAGTTTGCACACCTTATGTTCATTTTTCGGTAGAACAAACCCTTCTAGTTGTTTTATATAGACCTCCTCCTCAAGATCTCCGTTTAAGAATGTCGTTTTGATATCCATTTGATGAACATATAAATCATATATAGATGCTAGTGCAAATAATATCCGTATCGAAGTTATTCTAGCCACAGGTGCATATATGTCAAAGTAATCTATTCCTTCTTTTTGACGATATCCTTTAACCACTAATCTAGCTTTATAGGTATTGAGTGTTCCATCATAATTATATTTCCTTCTAAACACCCATTTACAACCAATGGATTTAGAACCATTTGGTAAATCAACTATTTCCCAAGTGTTGTTTGAAATAATAGAATCCATCTCGTTATTTATTACTTCTTTCCAAAATATGCAATCTCTACAAGACATGGCTTCCTTATATGTTTTAGGATCACTTTCAACTTGAAGAACAAAAGGAATTGTTCTTACAACATCCTTCCTATCTCCCTCTACTAGGTAGAATGAAATAAGTTGGAAATTCAATTCATCTGATCCTAAACCTTTTTCTTTTCTAACTCTCTTTCTTCTTCGAGGTTCACTTCCAAGATCCCTTGTATATATATTTCCTTGTGATTCTTTAGAAGTTGGAATGTCGACATAAGTTTCATTTTGAGAAATTCTTGTTGGCAATACATTCTCAAAGAACTCTACATCCCTTGATTCTATTATAACATTCGTTTCTAGGTTTAATAATCTATGGGCTTTGCTATTTGAAGAATATCCCACAAAAGCACACTTAATACCTCTAAGACCTAATTTAATTCTTTTAGGATTCATATTCTTATAATAAGCCAGACACCCCCACACTTTAAAATAATTGATATTTGGTTTTCTACTTTTCCAAATTTCATATGGAGAAACCTTATCCTTCTTCGAAGGTATCCTATTTACTATATGACATACACTAAGTAAAGCTTCACCCCATAAATTATATGGTAATCCAGAATTTAACAACATAACATTTATCATTTCTAAGAATATCCTATTTTTTCTTTCAACCAAACAATTTTGTTCAGGTATTCGAGGTGCAGAACATTGATGTATTATGTCATTTTGTTCACAAAATAAATTGAATTCATTTGAAAAATATTCTCCACATTTATCACTTCTTAAGGTTTTAATATTCATTCCTAATTGATTTTCAACCTCAATTTTATAAGTCTTAAAGATAATAAAAGTTTCATCCTTATATTTTAATAAATACTCATGTATATCTAGAGCAATCGTCAATAAATGTAATAAAATATTTATTACCACATCTAGTAAGCATGTCGGNATTATAAAATATTTATTACCACCTCTAGTAAGCACATTCAACTCACATATATCAGAATGAATAATTTCAAGTAAGCTGGTTGATCTTACTACACTATGAAATGACTTTTTAATCATTTTAAATTTAATACAAGTTTCACATTTTTCTAAGTTATTAATGTCACATTGTATCATACCACATTTAGATCCTGGTTTTCTCAACAAAACTCTACTTGCTAAGTTTCTATTCATTTCAGGTACATGAAGGACATTGGTCAGAGTTATCTTCTTTCCCAAAGTTAAATTGATTTCCACGTTGCCTTTGCCAATCACTTTCGATCTTCTTTCATTTCTCATTTGAATTTCTTGACCATTTTGAATGTCATGATAAGTTTTAATGAGTGACTTATCATACTAAACATGGATAGTTGCGCAGGTGTCATACCACCATCCCGGAACTTTTTCATGGACTGTATTGATTTCGCTCACCGTAGTGATAATTTCATTAATGAAATTCACTCGTCCTTCCCTCTTTTGTTGTTTTCTATGCCTGCAATCTCTAGCATAGTGTCCCGACTTTCCACAAATGTAGCAAGGTCCCTTGGACTTATTTTTGAACTTTTCTTGATCCTTTTTAGGATCAAAAAGTTTTCCATTCTTCTTATATTTGTTGGAATTGTCAACATTATCCACGGCATTGGCTTTCGAAGAGCCATCATAAGAATTTTCATTATTATCTCTTGCCCTTGATTCTTTCTCTATAAGAAGATGATTTTGTATTTGCTCCAAAGAGAAGTTTTCGAAATTGTGAAGAATCTTCTTCCTATAACCTTTCCAAGACCCGGAGAGTTTAGCAATAATTGCTCCCACTTGAAAAGTTTCGGGAAGTTCTATCTTCATCACTTTCAGTTTGTTGACTATAACTTGTAGTTCATGTACTTGAGGCAACAACGGAGTATTATCCAAAAACTTAAAATCAAAGTATTTAGAAATTAAAAATTTCTTTGTACCTTCTTCTTTGGCCTTATATTTACTTTCAAGTACATTCTAGATTTCATTTGCCGAAGTGGTGTTGGTGTAGAGGTCATACAAGCGATTTGATAGCGCATTTAGAATGTGGCCACGACTTATCAATTCATCATCTTCACGTTTCTTTATTTCAGCACGAATTTCATTGGTATCTTCTTCGTTTTCATCGGAAATAGGCTCCAACATTAGTCAAGAACATAGAAAATCTTCAACGCCGTAAGGAGGAATTTCAGTTTGTCTTGCCACCTTGTAAAGTTTGTACCATCGAATCTGTCCAACCGTACCAAGTCTTAATTCATCATTTTGATAGTAGCAAGTGTTGACTCCATTTCCATCATAGTAAATTATGGAATATCCTTTGAGAATGTTATAAATATTTCGACTATAACAATGGAAACCAAAGAATAAGATGAAGAAGATGATAATAATATCAAAGAAAACTTGATCACGATTATGATATCGTTGTCCTCAAACGATATTTGTCTCCTCTACCAAGCTTTTAAGGATTAAAAGGCAAATAGTTTGTAGTATTTCAAGGCTAGAAATGAAGAACACCAAAGCTTAAGTAATTCTTCAAAATTGAACAAGTGAAAAAATGGTAAAAATTATAATGTGAAGAACAATTCATATAGCCAGAAATTTGGGATGTAATTGAATGAATACAACTACTTTAAAAAATGAAAACTAACATGTATTTATAGTTTACAATAGTTCCTACACGAACTGATTCCAATACAAGAAGAAGAGATGCATCACTTCACAATAAAATCACCAGAAAATTTGAAAAAATTCAACCTGACGGTCGAATTTTCCTTCTATGCGACAGCATAGGCTATCACTATACGGTCACATAGTTATAGCATGGGTGCTTCCTTTATTCCCTGATGGCCGCTATGCGACCGCAAAGTAAAATGGCCTATTCGACCACACAAATCCTGGTTTTTCTTTTCCTTTATTCATTCTTTCATCCTTCTACATGATTTTGAACAAATTCCAACAACCACATGCTCAGGTTGTGGTTCGGGCTCGTCGGCAAGTTCATTTTTTAAGTATTTAGACAAAGCAACATGGTTTGCATTCTCCTTTACACTTCAATGGAATGTGCTTTGCTCACACCAAATTCATGTTGAAGAAGATCTTTATACTTGTAAACTTGTTTCTTCTTCCCAACGGGATACCTAAAGAGGCCATTTGTATCCTTCACTTTATATATCCCATACTTTAGTCCCTCATAAGGTTTATTCGAGCGTTCCATAATCTCTAAACTGCAAATAGAAGTTGAAATCATGGAAATGGACCAAGATTTGTCATTGTAGGATCGACCTTCAGTTATTTTCAACAAACTAAACGGATACAAATCCCAAGTGGTTTGTAGAGAATTGGACCTTCAATTTGTGGAATCTGGGCTCAGTTCAAACTTACCAATATCAAACCACAATCAAACAATTGACTCCAACCCACAACTGCTTCCATCACTTTGGTTGCCAATTCTACTATACCCGTAAGGAACACAAGTGTGGTGGTCTTTACAAAAGCCACAAAGGTAAAGGGAAGGCAAAAGGCACGAAGAAGAAGACATGAAGCAGCCACAATTTTCTCTCTAATATTCACAAAGCACACACACGTTTCCAACAGTATGGAAGTGGGTATATATAGGTTAGTTTAGGTTACCATGACTTGGACCAATTCCAACAAATGGGCCAACACTAAGATAATTGGGCCAGCACATTAAAAGGACCATCCAAGAGCTATAGTGGCCACGAGCAACATTAATTAATTGAGTTGCTTCCAATAGCCCGAGTTGTTTTCGGGTTGAGCCCATAAATTGATTATGTTGATAGTTATTTCACTCATCGCTCGAGACCTATGAAATATAATCCAAACTGTTTAACATCATTGTCCGAGATTTTTTGGGTATCAAACCAACATGGTCAATACTGGATTCATTAGCTGTGGAACTTCAAGTATTGACTGCAGTTTAGTATTCGTTCAACTTATAAAGTGCACGAAACAATTGTTACTGACGTCTGATTAGAAGTTGATTCACATGGAAACAAAACTATTTTCAAAATTGGAACTGGAAAATGGATAAGAAAGATGGCAAGCTCTTTCTTGCTTTCGTGTATTATATTAAAATGCAAATAGTAAATACGAATTTTAGAAAATATTGTACCTCAACAGAAATGATCTCCTACCCATATTGGATATGAGTTATCTTGCTTATTGCTGACGTAGGCCTACAATTCAATATTGAATTGTCAAAAATTGTAGACTTGACCACTGATATGGTGTTGACAATTCAGCAGTGGACATGTTTTATCATATCCAACATGTGTAGGAGATCATTTCTATGTACATCGAAGGGTTTGCAATTTATTGAACTTCTAAAATTCCAAGACTCATTTTTCAAGGGCTGAAGGATGAAAGGTTAGTAGTGAGTAGGCTGGGAATCCAAAGATCCCCATCATAATTACATTGGGTGTGTAGTAAGTCATAGAGCATCCGTATTTTTGCATGTATTTAAGGAAGTTCACAAGAATTAATGATGGGGAAACAAAAAATGATTATACGCTAACGTGATAACGTTCATTCCATCCTATATTTTTATGCAACGAGTGAGTTTTGTGGTACACAGAGACAGGGTCGTACCTGTGTTTCATGGGACCTGAGGCGAATTTTAGAATTTTGGCTCCTAAATTGTAACAAGTAATCAATTTTTTTTTTCATTTATAAAAGTTTTATGGAACTAAATTTGTTAACTTAAAATCCATAATAAAATAACAAATTGAAATATTCAATATATATATTACAATTAAATAATAATGCGAAAATATTTTAAACGATCACTTAAATACAATTCATCATGCGGTCTTAAAAACAAAAATATTAATCAATTTTGAATAGTCAAGTTATTCTACCATTTCTTTTTTTTTTTAATAGATAACATGATCAATCCATTCAATATTTGTTGTGACGAAGTTGATCGAAGATAAATCTTGATTAATTTAAAGTTTGAGAAAATTCTTTCTGCTAATGCAACTATAATCGGTATGACATTTGACTTTTTGACCTTTAGCTGCTTTCCTAAAAAAAGAAAAATAATCAGTAACTATCAATGTTTCTAACTTAACTAGAGTGAGAGAAGATTTTCTTCCATTACATGTGTATGGTAAAATCATAAATATTTGTACCCAATTATCCCATAGAAGGCACAAATCAATGATCCGATCAACAAGATATTGAAAATATGTATTTGAATTTAGAGATGAAACTATACAATAATCAATTAAATATATAAAATCTATCAGTCAATACAATTAAGAAAAACTACGGTTAACGATTAGATCAACAAAGATGTGTGTAACGATACATAAATATATACCGAGGGGGTGTTACACGATGGAATGAGTATTCCTAATTCAGACACTAATTTTGTGATTTACAATATCATTGTTGAAAAAGCTTCATTGTTTGAAGCAACTGAACAAAGGTGAACGAGTATAAACGACAATGATTTTTAAAATAAAGAAGAAAGTAAAAAAATAAAAATAAAAATTGGGCCCCTAAGAAGCTAGGCATGAGGCGACAGCCTCTTAGACCTCTCGTCAGGTCCGACTATGCATAGAGGATGGATATTCTTTGAGGTTTGGAGAATGGGTTTATGATGTGTAACAGAAAACTTCTCATAGAAGTTAAGTTACATACGAACCTTGAACTACGTATACCTAAAATCTTGGCGACACAATAGCATCCTTACTCTTCTAATGGATGATATCTAGGCCGTCCAATAATGTAGACATCTATAATATATTAAATATCACATCAAGTGGGAATAATTTTTTGAACGATTATAACCATACTATAATTCAATTATTTTAATAATACCTTACTTTTCATTTTTTAATATGTATTTAATTTACAAACTGTAATAAATATTATAATTAATTCACAATTAATTAATATTCACATTCATTTAATTAATATTAATTAGAATTTAATTGCATTCACGTCCATGTCACTGTTATTAATTCCAATGTTTCAAAATTGACTCGACCATCTATATAATATATTAAATATCACATCAAGTGAGAATAATTTTTGGACGATTATAGTCTTACCAAAATTCAATTATTTCAATAATTCTTTACTTTTCATATTTCAACATATATTTAATTTTCAAACTATAATAAATACTATAATTAATTCTCAATTAAATAAAATTCACATTGTTTCATTAATGTTAATTATAATTTCACATTCGCGTCTATGTCAATGTTATTAATTCCAATGCTTTAAAAATCAAACCGGCCATCGACCCGAAAAAGAGAAATGGTTAAGGGTCAAAATGTTGAACCGGGATTGAATCGTGATTTTTAAAAAATATACATGTACCAAAAATTTTAAAAATATACATTTACATAGGTTGAACCGATTAAACCGAGAACGGATCACGAGTTTTGGGATGGATTTTTAATTAGAGGTTTTATAAGCCTAACTGAACCACGTATAGTTCTAGTCCCGGGCCGATCTGATTTTTAAAACACTGATTAATTCTTAATTAATTATCATTTACATTCATTTAATCAATATTAATTAAAATTTCACATTTAAGAATGCAGTTCATTATTCAAGTCCATGTATGCTAATTAGCATCCAATTTCACTTAATTTGAAGTTAAATTATATTAATTTAATATAAATGATTTAATATTTATTGCCACGTATATATTCATTGGCGTTATTTAACTAACATTCCCGTTAATTCATGTGTCGTATTTGCCATTAATCTCCATTTATGCATTTAGTTGTAATTCTAATACTTACATTCAAGTATATATTTTATTGACATGCACATATAATAATTAAAATTTATTTTCAGAAGCTTGCATTTCTCTCATATTTATATCAAAAAAATAAATAAAGGTTATTTGACAGTACTCATAAAGCATTTCAAAATAACGTGCAACACATGTTCAACTCTGACTAATTTATGTAAAATGGACTGCATAGACTTTTCACATGCCATTCCAACATTTTTTGTTCAACTATAAATAGTATACGCTTTTCCTCTTTAACCGACCAAAAAGAATTTACGTGAACTTTTCCTTATGTCTTTCCTTATTTCTTATCACAAATGCAATAAACAATGCATATCATGCTACTCAATCCAATTACACAACATAAAATAATGAAGAAATAGGGCACGTGATATCGTCCAACACTTAAAAAAAGGAATTTATTAAATAAGAAAAAAAAAAGACAGCATAAATAATGAAGTTATAAGTAGACAACTTCTTCAAACAAAATAGGCATAAGAAGTAAAAAATTTAATGAAATTGAAATGTGAAGGAAAAATTAAAAGGAAAAAAAAGAAGTAAAAATATCATAAACAACAACTTCCCCGGTTAACTCAGGATAAAATAGACCTCAGGAAGGAAGCTGGAAGTGAAATATCTATATGTTGAACAAATATACTTAATGTATGTTTACATATTAATTTTATTGACTTACTTTAATGTAGATTTAATTTTAAATGTCGAGAAAAAATGTATAAAACGTGAAAAACAGGCTGTAGTCCAAGTAGGTAGTTCTAACTGACTGGATAGTACGTGTTTTTAACATAATTCTGTGAATGCGGATTTTAGGCTTTTAATACCCAAAACATGATGCAATTTTCAGTTTCTATATTGTAGCTAATACATATTTATTTACCTACCAACCTAGATATTATTTGATAGGTTAAATAATTAAAGTTAAGGAAAGATTGATTTAAATATTAAACTTTTCTTGAGTTTATTTATTATCATATCAAATAAATCTTGTATGATTCTATTATGAACTTACTGTGTTTAATTGTTTATTTTTAAATAAGTCCAATTCGTGCCTTGAAAATTACTTTACATAAGTTAAGCAAGAAATCAAGAAACGAACCAACTGCTTTCATGAACATACACACATCCCGTAACCTAGGGAAAAGTTCGTTTTGCAACGAGTTCACACGGGATGATACTTCATTGATTAAATTCAAAGAAAACGGTGTTCTTCAACCGTATTTGCAAAAAAAAATAAAAAATAAATAAAAAAAAAAAAACCCGAATGTTCAATCCAGATCAAAGATCAAATTGCTTGGCGTGAGTTAAGAATTGTAATTCTTAATACGAGTGGTGGTTGAGACAGAGTACAACAGTGAAGTGGCGATAAAGTCAAGATCAAGAAATTTGATTTCACTTTGACAACAAGTCAAAAGAAGAAGAAAATTAGGGAGTTGTTCTTAAGCTCAATTTTGACTTTTTTTTGTTAATTTTTTTGAAATTACAAAACTGACACTATTGTTTTTTTATCGTTTGATTTAGTTGATTGTTTAACCCGTGGCATGAGGACAGTGGATGTTTCACTTTAGAGTTTAACACATTATATTTGGTGTTTATGTTTTAATATGTTGGTTAGATTCCACACTTGATTAAAACCTTAGAACACAAATTAATTCAGTTCGTCGCAATCAAAACTATTGAAAAACTGATTAGAGGATATTCTGACTGCCTGAGGTCCCTGTTTAGACTAATTAATTAAAATGCATTTTTAATTTCCTAGGTTTTAGTATTTACACTTGGTATCAAAGTAGAGTTCATTTTGAAAAAGTGATCTACATAAAATCTAGTAATGGGGGGAGCACCTTTTAGACCTCTTATCCTAGACTCTACAAACTATTCATATTGGAAGACTAAGATGCAGCTTTATGTCTAATCCCTGGATGAAAAGTCTTGGCACTCTATTATATATGGATGTAAAGAGCCCATTATGACTAAAAGTTGAGTAATGCTAGTTGGAATTCTAAATTATTGAATGCAATTTTCTCTTTTGCGGATTCTAACCAGTTTCACATAATTTTTATATGCTAGCCAAGGGAGCATGGGACATTTTACAAGTGGCACATGAATGAACTTCCATTGTGAAGTCCCAAAAATCTAGATGTTCACCCATAAATTTGAAATATTTACTATGAGAGATGATGAACAATTTAAGGATTTCTGTGCTAAGTAAGCAATATTACCAACTCAGCATACGCTTTAGGAAATAAATATTCTGACAGCAAAGTAGTGAAGAAAATTCTTAGATTAGATCACTACTTGATAGATTTCATTTCAAAGTGACGCCATCAAGGAGAGTAAAAACATCGAAAGCATAAAGGTAGAAAAGTTGGTTGGGTCATTAATGACATATTAGTGACATCTTCATAGATGGAATAAGGAAAAAAGATCTGGAGTTCCCTTCAAAGCCAAATATATTTAGGATGACAGAGATGATGAAGAAAGTGAGGATGATGAACACATGGCCATACTCACCAAACAATTTTAAAAATTCCTACAGAGCAATGAGAAAGGAAGAAGTTCATGACCCCAATCTCAACCAAAACTGAAGTTCTTCAACAACTCATGGTAAAATCCAACTTCATCTGTGGAGAGAAATCAAAATCGTATCTAATGTCCTTACTGAGAAGGACTTGGACATATTGTCACCAAATGGGTGAACACATTAAAAAAGTCGTAGTCTTAGAAGGCTTTGAACATAACATGGAGGGAGGATGAGGACAAAGAGTTAAACTCGGATGAGGAGGATATAACAGACGATAATCAGGTGACATCATTTACTGTTAATCTTCAGCATGATGCTGACTTGTTACAACTATTGCTTGTAGGCACAAACTTACTAAATAGAGACATAGTCGGATCGAACAATGTATGTTCAGAATGCAGTATATTGAAAAGGAACTTGGAGTCTGAACTAGAAAAGAATGTCACACTCCTTGCAATGATGGAGTTCATTGAAAGAAAAAAGAGATATGATTGTAACCGAAAAGAAAGCTTTGTCCAAAGCTTTGAAAGAAAAAGAAAATCAAGTTTTAGAACTCCATATGAGTTTTGAAAAAATAGAGTTCCCAACATTAATTATTGTAAGGTTTTTGGTTGCAAATATTTTATACTAAATACAAAAGAAAATTTGGAAAAAATTGATTCAAAATCCAATGTTGGAATCTTCCTTGGATATTCATCTACTAACAAAGCTTATCAAGTTTTCAACAAAAGAACTCTAGTAGTAGAAGAATCCATACATGTTACATTTGATGAAACTAATTCTCTTCTCTATTTTTTCTCACTCATTTTTTTTAAAATCTCCTTCTCACTTATTCACTACTATCCGAACGTACGATGCCTCCGAAGATGAAATCAAAAAAGGGGGAAGCAAGTTTATTCAATATCGAGGTTGACACACCCTTGCCCGACCGTTCACCGATTGTCCTATCCTAATTGGTAAGTCCATTAGACCGAAAAATGTTACATACATGTTACATTTGGAAAAATGAATATTTTGATATAAAAAAAAATTCCAAAATTTATATACTTCGGTCGACCGAAGTATAGACCGGTCGATCGATTTGCTCGACCAAAGTATGAACCGGTCGAGATCAACCGAAGTGTCAGTCGAAACTCCAACTGTTTGAATTTTACAACGGCTATATTTACACTTCGGTCGACCGAAATTGATCGACCAAAACTTCCTGATTTTCAATCTTTTGATCTATAAATAGCCATATCTTTTGCATTCAATTTCAACCACTTACAAGAGCAATTAAGCGAGTACATTTATTGAAAATCATTGAACTTACTTATGTATATATTCTATTTCATTTACTACAAAAAATCTCTTGATTGATAAAACTAGTCTCATCTATTTCATCAAGAATTTTATCTTGCAAGAAAACTTCTCAATCTCATTTCAATTCTAGATAAAAGTTTTATTTGCCGACACCTATATTGAAGTGTAAATCTCTCTTCATACTTAATTTATATTATTTGTTAAGAAAGATCATTGGTTAAAATTTTTTATACAAACTTACAAACTATTTCATTATCCATCTTTCATCAAAGTTTACAACATAAATACTTGAACTTTATTATTTGCTATCTATTGAAGTGTTATCCTAACTCTCTTAATACTTGACTTGATTATATCATTTGTTAAGAGAGTTCTTTCAATTGTAAAATTATCATTTATATTTTGGTGGTTTCGAGAGCCTTATGAAAACTCGATTGTTGTTAAAGATAGGTATTCCTTGTTGTAAGTCACTTAAGGATAAGTGTTTCTTATTGTAAGTCACTTAAAGATAAGTGTTCCTTCTTGTAAGTCACTTAAGGATTGATGCTCCTTATTTGTAAGTTACCATTATAGTGTATTTGGTATTGCTCGTGACGGAGAGCTTGGTAATGGGGACATAGAACACATTGTGTATCGAACCCCCATTAAATTTGCTTATCATATTTACATTATTGTACTTTACTTTAAATTGTTATTTACATTGTGTTATATCTACTTAAGTGACAATACTTGAATTAAGTTATCGAATTTGCATATTTATTTCTCTTATTACACTTTGAGTTTATATCCTGTGTATTAAATAGTTTTGAAATTAATTGTCGAAAAAGTTTTCAAAAACCAATTCACCCCCATCTTGATTAGTTATTCTTAAGTTATCAATTTGGGAGTTGTTGGTTTGAATTCCAAATTCAAATCAGTCCCTCCATCCACTTTATAGTCTTGTAGGTTGGGTCATTCCACATGGGCGACCCATATTTTCCAATATATCTTATTCGCACATTAGAAAACGAATGTGCTTGACCCAAACCACAAAAGACAACAAATGTCATACATTAGATCTTTCCCAAGATCTCTATCACAAAAATTCATATGACAAATAGATCGTGCGACAATGAGTAATATTAGAGCTCGGTACTATAAACATGTTACAGATATATAGTAGCCCTACTAGAGGAACATTACTATAACGCTCCAAATTTTTAAATCGAATCGTTATCAATATTCATTAACATAAAGAGAAATTTATCCGAATAGTTCGAATATGAAAAAACAAAACCTTAAGTATTTCCAAAATCGAAACATCTTGACTCATAGGAAATTAAAAATAAAGTTTCAAGACTTTAAATTTTGAAGGCTTTAAACATCTACACAAATACTCAAATTACTTCTAAGATCCTTCCATCAGTCTACAGCACAAGACACCACTAATTACCATCATCCATTCTATTCACATTAATCTGTAAATGAAATCCCAAAAAGGGTAAGTATTTTGAAAAATACAAAGTGAGATTCATGCAATTCAATCTTGAAATAATATTAATAACAATACCATACAATCCATACCACATTTCGTAGTGAGCAACCAAACCATATTGAATGGAAAAGCTCTATATGTTTCCTGTATAATATTCAAAACAAACAAACCGAACCATATCTAACGAAAAGTTTTGTACATTTCATAAATCATCAAATCCGAACCATATGGAATGGAAGAGGAATTAGCATATCATGTAAGATTGTAAAAATATTGTAACAAGATGAATAAACACTTTACACATAAGTATCTCACCTTTTTTTTTTCTTTAAAATTCTTTGGAATCAAGCACTTCCTTGATCTTCAAAAATCTTCTATTCTTCCTTTTCTTTTCTTTATAAAACTTTGAAAGAATTTGGAGATGAAATGATAAGAAATCTGAAAATTTTTATGAATTATTTATGAAATTCAGATTTGTGTATAGGACTTCATTAAACATGATGAAAATATTCTATTTTGGGCTTAATGGGTGCAAATGAAGAATCCCCAACTCCCCACTATTGAATACCCTATTAACCTTCATATTCAACTCATATTAACCTAATTAAAAAAATATATCCTATTTTAACCCTTAATTTCCGCTGGAACCTGACCCCTCATCGTAGCAAAACTAATTATGCTAAAAAGTCCCTTAGTCACGTAAATCCATAAGCAAAAAATATCGTAAAAATTACTTTTATTTATCATTTTGTGATCGAAAACTTATGAAACTTATACCGTTGGATTCATTACATTTTTATCCTTTATTCTTCACGTCTTTATGTTCGGAATCTCAACTTCAAAATTCGTGAAACTGTGAAATGACGATTTAACCTTCTAGCCTAAATTGTCACGATCATATAAATTCTATCCCTTTTTTTCTTTTCTTTTCTTTTTTTTTTTTTTTCTAAAAATGAATATTTTTCACTTGTGTTCGTTAAACTTTCAAGATGTTGCCCTTAGCCCTTGATTTTCCTTGAAATTTCAATCTAGACCCAAATTATTTATTATCATGCAACAATCACAACAAAGCATTAAATCATTTTATCATAAAATATATTCAAAAATTTCTGGGATATTGCATCCATTCTCCCTTAAACGAATTTTGTCCTCAAAGTAACCTAAGTAAAAAAGTTCTAGATATATATCTTTCATATCCTCTTTGTTTTTCAAATTGCATCATTTAATCCATGATTGTGCCATTAAACCTTTAGTAGATGGATCTCTTTATTCCTTAACACATGTACTTTTCTATCGAGTATCTTTGTTGAGCCTTTTTTATTATTCGAATCTTTATTTACTTCCAATGATTGAAAATCTATCACATTAATGGGATCATGAACGTACTTTCTAAGAACGAAGATGTGAAATAGGTTATGCACTGCTGATAGTTCAGGTGGTAGAGCGATTCAATAGGCAACATTTCAACCTTCTCTAGAATTTCATATGGTCCAATAAATATGGGTCTTAAGTTTCCCTTCTTGCCAAAACGGAGCACACGTTTCATTGGTACTACTTTCAAGAGGACTTTATCCCCCACTTGCTATTCTAAATTCTTTTTCTTCTTATCAGCATAAGTTGTCTATTGGTTTTGAGCTTCTTTTATTCGTACACGAATCTTATCAATAACCTCAACCGTCCTCTCAAGAATCTCAGGACCTAAAACCCTCTTTTCACCCACTTTATCCCAATGAATGTGTGATCGACATTTCCTACCATAAAGAGCCTCATATGGAGCTATGCCTATAGTTGTTTGAAAACTGTTATTGTAGGCCAACTCTACTATTAGTAAGTGTGCCTCACAGCTACCACCAAGATCCAATACACATGTCGTCAACATGTCTTCCAGGATTTGAAAGGTCTTTCTGATTGACCATCTGTTTGCAAATGGTAAGCCACACTGACCTTTAATTTAGAACTCATAGCATCCCACTCTTCCAAAATTTAGACATAAATCTGGAATCTCTATCAAATACAATTGATACAAAAATCCTATGTAACCAAATAATCTTCCTTATATAAACATGTGCGAACTGTTCCATGCCAAAAATTCATTCTTATTGGTAAAAAAAAATGACTTGTTGACGAACCATGCATCATTCTACAAACATTTATATTATGTTCTTCATATTTCTCCACCAAAATTTATTTTGAAGGTCTCGATATTTCTGTAACTTCGAGGTGAGCAGTGTAATGAGTACAATGAGCCTCTTCCAAAATCTCCTTTCTTAGAGCTTCGTCCTTCGGTATACATAATATTCCTCTAAATATAAGTATATCCTCGAAGATAGATGGAAGTCCTTTCGTTTTCCTGATCCAATCTCTGGCTTTATTTTTTGTAGAAAAAATCAATACTCTGAGCGTCTTAAATTTGGTCCATAAGAGTAAGCTAAACTTTCAAAGTTGCTATTCTGATTGTTTTCTGATTCGAATAGACAACCTTTATTCTCATCTTCTCAAAATCCTTAACTAGTTATTCTTAATTCATGGATAAAGCTACCAATTGCCGTGCTATCTTTCGACTAAGTGGATCAGTGACCACATTAGCTTTACCCGGATGGTAATGTAAAAAAACTTGATCCTTTTAAAACCTACAAGTGCACTTGATCGTGATCAAGTAATATAATGATGAATAGAGTGTCGAATCCACGAGGACTACATGTTAGATCGAGTTAAAATTAATTGCAAATTTAATCGACTATCAAACAAATTTTGTGATTTTTTCTATACTAATACCTAAATTATCATTTAAACTAATGAAAGTAAGTAAATGTGTTTTTCAAATATGTGAGATGTATTTTTAAGTTGTCGAATCCCCCTTATTATTCCATTTTTAGTATAACAATAAAGTGACAGTTTGAAATCATTCATGTTGGTCAATATTCCTAATGTAATTGAATGCCTCTCTCGATAGCGATCAAATATATTCTCCTTATGTGATCCTTCTATCTCTCGATAAAAGATGCAAACATGATAAATATATTAACAAGTGCTAGAACACCTATTGAAACCATATAAAACATAGAGGTATATCTTTTTCCTCTATCGAACCTTACAATATAATAAATATTGTACTTAAACCCTATTGTTTCTCTAGATAACAATAAAATCTACAAACAATTCAACTAGTGATCAAGCAATTGAAAAGAATAATAAAAACAATAATAAGCATCTACAAATCGAACCAAATTAAAGTCAAAATAATTAATTAAAAACTAAAAATATTATAAAAAGGTTCATCTCATCCTAAAAATGTATAAAACTAACCTAACATAGCGAAATTACAAGAAATTATATTTAAGTGAAAAGATATATCCCGAATTTTTTATAAATTGAGAAGATGAAGATGAATATTAAAATCTTGAATCTCTTTAATAGTTTCTTGATGAATCTCCACTTGCGTCTTCTCTTTTTTACCCAGACATTAAGTTTAAATCTTCATTTGATTAAATTCTTGCAAGTTCCCTTCAATTCTCTTACAAAAACTATGAATTTTCTTCATTTGATGATAATAATTGATGAGTATTGGAGTATAATATGTATATGAGTGGTCTCTAATATGTATTCTATTGTTAGGTATTTGTAGGAGTAGAAAATTAGTTAAAAATCACGTCCAAATTGGTTTCCAAAAGAGTTTCAATCGAATAAGGAAAGTTGTCTTCGCCCTTGAATTTTTTGTCTCTACACAACAGTCAGTATATTGGCCATAACTTTCTCTCTTGATATTCAATCGAGGCGATTCAAAGTGCATTGGAAAAAAACCTAAAGGGTTACAACTTTGGTAGAAATATAATTTTCCTAATTTGGATGTTTACTATACCAAAACTGGATCTCAATCTTTGACTAAAAATTTGGAATATAACTTATGCAATTGAAAATTGATTTTGATAATATTTTGATCATATATCATTCATTTTTGAGTCCTAATTCCATCCAATTGTCTCCTAATAATCTTTAAATTATCATCTTATCATCAATGGGATTGGTCTGAACTCTTTCTTGCAATATCAAACGTACGAAAGGATGCTATCAACTATTGAATATTTACAATTTGGTCCTCAAACTTTGGACTTTGTCCCTTTTTCCTTGATTTTTATTTTGTTTCTTCCAATTTTTTGGTGAATCATTGAGTTTTACCTATATAACATAAAATACAATAATTTAAGATATATTTTGTCAAAAGAACTACCAAATATCGATATTTTAGGCCCTCGAATAAATGTATAAAATACACTTATCAGTAGTCATAGTCTTACAAGTTCTAACCATCTCCCATTTCTCATATTAATTTCTATATGAGCGAAGAAATATTTTAGACTCTTATAATCTGTATAAATCTCACACTTTCCTCTATACAAATAATGACGCCATATTTTTAGCACTTGGACTAGCGCTGCAAGTTCTAGATCATGCGTTGTGTAGTTATGCTCATACTGCTTCAATTGTCTTGAAGCATATGCAATCACTTTACCATCCTGCATTAGCATACATCTTAATCCTTACTTGGATACATCACTGTATATGACAAACCCCTTTGAACTTTTCGATATTGTAAAGAATGGTGATGTGACTAGTTTTTGTTTTAACTCTTGGAAGCTTTGTTCACATTTCTCCG
This sequence comes from Fraxinus quadrangulata, assembly GCA_903798255.1. Classification (NCBI taxonomy): domain Eukaryota; kingdom Viridiplantae; phylum Streptophyta; class Magnoliopsida; order Lamiales; family Oleaceae; genus Fraxinus; species Fraxinus quadrangulata. The sequence continues at coordinate 95,709 of CAIGRB010137960.1, forward strand.
TCCACTTAAACTTAATCCCATTTCTGGTCAACTGAGTAATCGGTCCAACTATCTTGGATAAACCTTCTGTGAATCCACGATAATAGTCTGCTAGTCCTAAGAAACTACAAACTTCCCTAGCATTAGATGGTCTAGACCACTTAGCCACCGCTTCTACTTTAGCTGGATCAACTTTAATTCCTTGAGAAGTAACAACATAACCGAGGAAAACTATTCTATCAAGCCAAAACTCACGTTTCTTTAATTTTTTTATCTAACTTTTCTCTTTGAAATGTGTCCAACATCGTTCTAAGTTACTTCTCATGGTGTTTTTTATCCTTGGAATACACCAGAATATCATCAATGAATACTATAACAAATTGATCTAAATATTGATGAAAAAGTCTATTCATTAGATCCATGAATACTACGGGAGCATTAGTTACAACAAATGGCATAACTGTAAATTCATAATATCCATAGCGAGTCCTGAATGTCGTCTTTGGAATATCACTTGATTTAACCTTTAGTTGGTGATATCCTAAACTTAAGTTAATCTTGGAAAACACATTAGCTCCATTTAACCGATCGAACAAATCTTCAATTATTGGAAGATGATTCTTGTTATTGATGGTCAAATGATTTAACTCTCGATAATCTGTGTACATCATCATTGATTCTTTTTTCTTCTTTACAAAGAGTACTGAAGCACCCCCATAGAGAAATGCTGGGTCGGATAAAACCCTTTTATCCAGCAGCTCTTGTAGTTGTAGTTTCAACTACCACAATTTATTTGGTGCCATTGTATAAGGAATCTTGGATACTGGGCCCGCTCCTGATACATGATCAATTGGAAATTTTAGTTACTTATCTAGCGGAATGCCCGGTAAATCCTTTGGAAACACGTCTGGGAAATCCTTCACAACCATATCAGCCATGATTAACTCGAATTGTTGTGTACTTGTAATGTTAACCAAATAACCATAATATGATTGTTTTCCCATCAACTTACTTTACTTGCAGTCAAGACACGAGACATAGAAATAACCTTAAGTCTAGCTCTAAAGAAACAAACCTCGTTTTCTCCTGAATGAATAACTATCTCATTTTTATGACATTGGATGGTCATATGATTGCTCCTTAACCGATCCATACCTAATATAATATCAAAGTCTTTCATCTCTAGTAGATATAAACTTTCCTTTGTCACTTTTCCATCAGATTCTATCCTAACATCTTTTGCTATATGGTGAGTACTAAGAGTCTTTCCTGGGGAAATACTAACTGACAATTCATTTTCATTTTTTCTTGTATGCAACTTTAGAATTATAAATAAAGTATGTAATGATAAATGAGTGCGTAGCTCCAGAATCAAAAAGAACATAAACAGTCGTATCAATTACAAATAAAATACATGTTACCAATTAGGGTCCTTCTCTACATCTTGCTGAGTCATAGCGAAAACTCGTGCCTTTCCCCTGTTGTTTTTATTCTAGTCACCATCTTTCTTTGGAGGACCATCCTTACAGTTCATAGCAAAATGGTGTGGCTTGCTACAATGAAAACACACATTCTTTCCAGCTAAGCATTCACCCATGTAGCCCTTATTGTATTTGGGACAGTGTAACCATTTCACTATTTTTGTTGGAAACATTTCCAACGTTTGATTTCTTAGTTTGTCCATTTCAATTTCCTTTATTTTGACCATTCCACTTTCTTTTCCAAAACGACTTCACATTGTACTGATTTTACTTCTCTAATGATTCCTTCTTATAAGAAATAGCCTGAGCTCTCTGAAATACTTCCCAATAAGTAGTAAACTGATGCGACATAATAATCATACCTATATCAGGTCGCAGTCCTTGCCAAACCTCTTAGCCTTTTTCGACTCAGTATCTACTAAATGAGTTACATATCGAGAAATCTTCTCAAACCTCCGCTCATAATCAAGAGCGACATATTTTCGTGCCTGAGTTGTAGAATTCTGTTTCTTTAAAATATCTTAAAGTCTGAGGAAAATACTTCTTTATCACATTGTCTTTAAATTGTTCCCATGTTAGATTCTATTGCTCCACTTCTGTCCTAGTCCTTAAGGCAGACTCCTACCAATGGCCAACATCCCCGATGTGATGTGCCTGAAGATATATTCGAGGTCCCTAATCCATTCTTCAACTGCCAATGGATATGAACCACCATCAAATGTAGGTGGCCTATGATAAGTGCATTTTGTACACTTATTTACACCATTAAATTAGAGTATTTGCTAGTTATTTGGATGAGTTATAGCTTAATTTTGTGTTAATTGTGTTTGTTAGGTTGAACATAATGCAAATTGGTGAATTTGGAAGAAATGAACGAAAAATGTGCAAAAACGAAGGAAATCCAAAGTTTAGGGACCAAAGTGTAAACATCCAGTAGTTGATTCTGAGCACAAAATGATGATTGAATATCATATATGATCAATTGGATGTAAATTGAGGTCAAATGAGTGAAATATAGAGGAAGTAGTTTTACAAATCAATTTTCATTCGAAGAAGTTATGCTATGAAAACGTTCGAATTGGAAAAAATGTATTTCTAGAATATTTGTATTCCTTTGAACTACCTTTCCAATGCATTTTGAATCAGCACAATCAAATACATTTATAGAAACTTATGGCCAAAATATAGAAAGCTACTTAGGGATGAACCTGTGCGCCTACGCGGGCAATTCATGGTGCGCTTGACACCTTATTTTCTCCAACCCGAGAGTCATTTGGTTTTACAGCGCGCACGATAGTTATACCGGTGCGCACGCATGGGCCTTTTCCAATTACGAATCTTTAATTTCCTTTCGCGATTCAAACTCTCTTAGAAACCAAATTAAACGCGATTTTGACATATTTTCTGATTCTTATAAATAGAGAACGAGGGATACATATTGGAAAAACCTCTCTTACCTCTTTATATACAATAGTATCATCAAATTCATCAAGAACAAGAGGCTAATTGATACATTTTGAGAGAGAAGATTAAATCGTAGAAAGGAATTGAAGGTCAATTACATCAAGATTTTGAAGAATTCAACATTGGGTTTAAAGATCAACATCTTTTGATTTATTTCATGATTCAGGCGATATTTTTTTTATTATTTTTCTTGTAATTTATATATTAACATGTTAGGCTAGATCTATTTTTGTATTGGATGAAGATGAACCACATTTGTTATTTGTTTTAATTCAAGACTAGTAATTTAGTTTATTTCTTGCGTTTCTTGATTAATTTTACATACTCATTGCATTATTTAATTGATTGGACACCAATTAGATAATTAGTTTCTTATTGTAGTATTGGAAAACTCACTATAAGAATTGTAACCCTTTGAATTACGTTTCTAACGCATCATGAATCAGCTCAATCGGATACCTGTAAAGAAAGTTATGGCCAAAATATCGAAAGCTGCTCAGGGATGAACATGTGCACGCGCGGCACCCTATTTTCCCCAATTCGAGAGTCATTTGGTTTTTTGGCGCATGCGATAGTTATACCGATGCACGTGCATGGGCCTTTTTCACATACGAATCTTTAATTTCCTTTCGTGATTCAAACTCTCTTAAAAACCAAATTAAACGCGATTTGACCTATTTTCTGACTCTTATAAATAGAGAACGAGAGATACACATTGGAAAAATAGGCATTAGCAGTGGAAACTGTGGATTATGCAATTATTTAGACACCAGAAATTAAGCATACAGCCCCTGTTTGAGCATATTTATTCCATTCCTTCAAAGACTTCAACGGAAGCCAAAAGAGGAACAAGTCTAGGCCATTGCAATAAGAATTGGTGTTCAATTGCCAGAAATTACTGTGAAAAAAGGATATAGGATAATCAAATACCTACCATAGGCGAGGAACAAGTGGTTCAGTTTGAAGAATCATCAAACATTAATCAAGAAGAACAGTTAGACAGTCCAAGGATTAAGACAATCGTTCCTACCAATAAAAACAAACCTTCTGTCCTATTTCCTCAAAGGTTGTAGAACAATAAGCTGAACAAACAATTTAAGAAGTTCTTAAATGCCCTCAGACAACTTCACATCAACATTCCCTTCATTGACGCAATTTAACATATTCTAAATTACACAAAATTTCTAAAAGAAATGTTGACTAAGAAGAGAAAATTGCCAATAGATGAAACAGACGCTCTAACAGAAGAGTGCAGTGCAATCATAAAGCATATGATCCCTCCTAAATTAAAAGATCCAAGGAGTTTTACTGTACCTTACTCTATAGGAAATTCAAATAATTTAAATGCTTTAATTGATTTTGGAGTAAGTATTAATTTGATGACATTGTCTATCTACATGAAATTAGGATTGGGTGATCCAAAAGCAACATCAATAATCCTACAGCTGGCTGACATGACACCCAAGCATCCTTATGGAGTGGTAGAAGATGTGTTCATCAAAGTTGGAGATAACTTCTTTCCAGCTGATTTCATTATCCTTGATATAGATGCTCAACATATGTCGTTAATTTTAGGGAGACCATTCTTATCTAGTGCAGGAGCATTAATGAATTTTGAAAAATGTGAAATAATCTTAAGGGTGGAAGAAAAATAACAAAGTTTCACCATAAATGCTCTACTCAAGC
>CAIGRB010137973.1:756-21642 GCA_903798255.1 Fraxinus quadrangulata
TTTTTGGCAATGGAAACAAATTTTATAACTAATTGTGAAAAAAATTATCACTTTAATGGACAATTTTCATATAAAACAAAATCAAACAAACACAAAAAAATCCAAAATTTTAAAATTTCCTGGGTGGAAAATTATACCAATCAAACACACTTAATTAACAATTCTCTACAAAATAATTTCTAGACAATTATTTTCTCTGAAATTCATTTTCTTTTCACTAATTTTCCACCCTTACAATTAAACGGACATTAATGCAATCCAATTCTCTGTATTTGATTATTTCAGTTACAAGCACAAAAAGTGAAAGTTTCATAAACAGTAATATTGGTCTTTTTATATGATTAAGTAGTAATTTCATATTATAATTATTTTACTAGTGTAAATTGAAATAATATATATTATTAAAGCATATATGAATTTTTCACAAATTATTAGCCTATCTTAGAATTAAGATGGGCCCAATCGCTAAGATCAAATGCCCAAGAACGAGAAAAATATAGATGGGTCGTAACATAAAGAATTAATCCACTTTGTCAAAAGAAATTGTCCAGAAGCAGTCCCGAAGATGAGTTGGAAGGAAATGATTGGATGAAAAAGCTGATTGTATTTTAAACTGTCAAATGATAGAATGTCATGCAGCATTATATAAGCCATTATGTAAATTTTGATGTACATGTAACAAGATTGTAACATAAATTATAGAAGACTAACTTACACAAATACACTTAAAATTGAGTCATGTTTGAAAAGTCAGTACAGAATACGAGCATGAAAATAAATAAGCAAATTGAACCTTTAAGGATGTGTTTTATACTTTCTATTTTATTCAATTAATTTGCAAAATCTGATAAAATAGAAAACTTGAGAAAAACATCCAAAATGGAAGCCTAACCACACAACACCATCAACAATCGAAAATTAAAATACATTTATTGCCTTGCAGATCAAACCTACAATAACGGCAATTCGATTACAGACTTTCTTTGTATTTTCTCCTAATTTGTAGGTAAGTTATTTTTGAATCTTAATTCAAATAGTTGAAATTTTGTTTGATCATTCAGTAATAGGTTATAGTTTTTATTATTATTCAATAAAAGTAAAGCAATGATTAGTTAATTTCATAGATTTATGAACATTTTACATTCGAACTACTTTTAACTATGAATTTGAGATTGTGTTAGTATATATGAAAAATCACCTTTCAATTAATGATTTTGAGTTAGTATACATGAAAATCACATTAAGATCGTTTTGGGCTGAGTTAGTATATATGAAAAGTTAACTTTGAATCAATTAAAGAGATGCATATAAGATTTTTCTGAAAATACAAATATGAATATGCAATAAAAAGTAACATGATGTAAAACTTTTTAAAACGTAGCATCCATTCAATCAAAATAATGACATTGACAATACTATAATATAATTTCAATGTTAAATATGTCTATATATATCAAATACTAACCTAAATCATGAAATCACATGTTAGTATTCTTATGATTACACCATAATCACACATTTTGTTTGTCTTGGATATGAATTAAAGTACTCCTTAACATATAATTTTTCTTAAATTTAAAAAAATATTGTAATTGATATTCAGATCTTAGTCTCCACTTTTTTTAGTTGGATATGAATATTGTCCATTTAAAATGACACGCTGTGTCACTTTTTAATTTAAATGTCTTATAGTGTCTAACGTGAATGTTTCAATTTGATAATAATGTATATATTTGTATTTTTTTGCAAATATGAATGAAATCAACGCTTCAACTTTATGGGACAAATAGGAACAAGATAACAAATATAGAAGTTTTAGAATGACTAAAACATAGCAATTTCTGTTGTTGCTTCTGTTTTTTCTTTGTTGATAATGATCACATATAGTCATATCACTTTCTTTGTCTTGTATATGAATTAAGGTACTAGATAAGAAATTGACATGCTCTGCAACTTTTTAATTAGAATGTCACATAGTGTCTAATATGACTATTTCAATTTAATAATAATACACATTTGTCTGTATGTTTTGCAGATGTGTTAAAGGTCGTGTATTAAAAATGATATGATGTGTCACTTCTCAATTAAAATGTCACACACTATATAAATGAAACCTGAGGTGCAAACGACAACTTTCGAGGCCCCCTTGTATTATTTTTGGAGTGTGATCTACCCTTACCATCCAATTTTGTTAAGTTAGGCATTAAAAATAATAAAGATTACACTCAAAACTTTTATTTGTACCACCACAAGTAGTATATTCATGCTCCAAATTTTCTGCCAAAGAAGTATATGAATATTTTCGTACCCTTTTCAATAGCCTCGGGTTTATAAAGACAAATAGTAGTGAATCTTATCAAATGAATAAATATATTATGTACAAAGTTTAAATGCCGAAAATTATCTTACATAAATTACTGAACACACCATTCTAAATTGTTTAATAAGTAATATGGACCGTACTATATGTACAAGGAATTCCTAGCATTGGCCAGGATAGAAAACGGTTCTATGTCCTAAATAATATCAAGTGTCTCCTTGGCACTTGCACAGGGGAAATCTTCTGTACAAGTGGAATTATTCAAGTAAAATATACAAATGAAACCTATATTTTATAAGAAATGTTTGTTTAATTTATAGTAAATAGATTGATGCTTGTGTACATATGTTTTAATAAATTAAAGGCTTATTGGTGCAGTACACTCCCACCTTTTAGATCCACTGTGTAATGCTCCCACTTTTTGGAATTGACGAAAAGAATTTATATCAAACTTGAGGCTCTGAAGACAATTTTTAAGGTATGAAAAATCCCTCTATATCATCTTTGAAGTGCAATCCACCCCCTACTGTACAACTTCGTTAAGTTAGGCGTTAAAACAGTATAAAATTACATAAATTAAAAAGAAATAATTGCAAGTGTGATCCCAACTTTTTTATTTCTTTTTTGCAAATTACACCCAAAATTTTTATTTGTACCCAATGGGGTACTTGTACAACTAACTACATTTGGAAAACCTACAATATTACTATTTTAAAGACATAATAAGCTCAAATATAGATCATTCATGGTGCCTCAGACTTACCATCATGTAATCTCTGCCTAATCTGCTGAAATCCACACTTCCATTTTGTCCTCCACCTTTCCAAGATTTCACCAGACCATCCCTTAGATTTCCATCTCCACCACGGCACTACTTTGATCAGTTTTACCGTCAACCCCCGTGCCCCACGGGTGTTTTGCAATATATAAGGAAGCTTTGATTCCAAAAATTTCCTCTTATTTTTCATTGGAAGAGAAGAACAATTTTGAGTTTCCCTTTTCTTTCCTATCATAATTCTCCCTTCGTAACTCGATAAGTGAAATTCCCTTAAATGCAACATATTTTACGAGCTATCGCCTTTGATTTTGAGAATTATTCGGTCACCTTCAATGCTGCTCTATTTATCCGACCAATCTCCTGTGGTGAACAACCGTTTGATACCTAAGAGGGCGATGGCGATACAGCAAATTATGTCGACTGGTTTTGCATCATTGCTTTTGGGAATTTCTTTGGCTTAGATGTTGTGATTATCAACTACTTTTTTATTGGGTTCATTTTACTGCCTTGGGTTCTTGGATTGGTTATGGTTCTTTATAATAGTAAAATTAGGGGTTTTGCTGTTGAAATTAGTTGTCCAAGTATCCAAATGGGAAGAAGATGAAGTGGGGTGGGAAGTGGGATTGGGAAAGAAAATAAAGTTTTAAAGATTTGAGATTAAGGTTGATACTTATATAAGTTTTCGGTGTAATTTGCAAAAAATAAAAAGTTTGGGATCACACTTGCAATTATTCCTTTTTAATTTGGACCGTTTTGACCTTTTTAATGCCAAACTTAATGGAATTGGACGGCAGCAGGTGGATCGTACTTCAAAGATGATACAGAAGGATTATCCATATCTCAAATGTTGTCTTCCGCACCTCAAATTTTATACACGAATATTTTTCGACAATTTCAAAATGGAAAGGGTATTGCACAACATGTCTAAAAAGTGTGAGGGTATTGCGCTAATAAGCCTTTAATTTATTAAAACATATGTACACATGCATCAACTTATTTACTCTAAATTAAACAAACACTTCTCATAAAATATAGGTTTCATGCGTATAGTTTACTTATTAAACAATTTAGAATAGTGCGTTCAATAATTTATGTAAGATAATTTTCAACATTTAAACTTCGTACATAATGTATTAATCTATATATTTTGTGAGATCTACTACTATTCATATTTATAAATAATTTAAAAAATTGACAAACCGAGGCCGTTGAAAGGGGTACAAAATTATTCCTATACTTTTTTTATTGGAAATTTGGAGCGGGAATATTCTACTCGTAGGAGAGGATAATTTCTCATCTCATTTTTGAACTACATCGGGTGCATTGTTTGTCCAAGAGGACCTGGCTGCATCAAAAAGGTGAAAATAAATTGGGAATTTAAATGCAAAAAATAAAAAAGAAAGAAGAGAAGCGAATTAGGGCCCAACTGCAACAAGTGGTATAATTTATTGACTCTGGTGCAACTTCCTCTATTTAAAGTAACTAAGCTTATGTTTAACTCGTGTTTATAAACACACAAGTCACTTTATCATTTAATTCACTCATTCACTCTATTTATATACATCGAGAACCAAAATCTTATATTTCTAGAGAAAAAGTATGGATACAATGGTAATAAAAATTAGGGTTAAGAGGGTATAATTGTCATTCACTAATAATCATATTATTTACAACACTCCACATTGAATGACACATTACAAAATATATGTCTCGTTAAAATCTTGTTTGATAAAAATTTAATAGGGAAAAAAATCAAACGAAAGAAAAGGAGTACAATAATTTTGGAGTATTAAAAATAAATGATACCTCATTAAAATTTTGCTAGGATAATTTAGTGGGATAAAACATCAGCGAAGGAAAAAAAAAGTGTCTACCCCTTTGACATTGATCACTGAAAATTTTTTAGTCGACACATTCCAATTTCGCAAACCAAATTCTTGAGTATAGATGTCAGTGCTTTTGTGAATAAATTAGTCATATTGTGACTCAAACGAATTTGTTGAACATTGATGTCTCGTTCTTCTGAAACTCATGTATATAGAATAATTTAAGTGAAATATGCTTTGTCTCATTCTCTTTGATATAATCTCATTTGAGTTGTGTAGTACAAGCTACATTGTTTTCATACAAAATTGTTGAACTATATTTTTGTTGAAATATGTTTCATACCGTCTTGCCAATCATTACTTTGCTTCGACAAATTTATTTCGAATCCTCGCTATTCATAATATGAAATGATACATCACGTGCGAAATGTTGTCAACTACTTTTTTATTTTTCGATTTTATTTATTTTCTAATAATGACATAACTTATTAAGATATCTGTACTTCCAATATTTCAAAACTTGAACCTCTTATGAGGTTTTATAGTTAGTTATTTCAAAACTTAGTCCAATCTACCTTTGTTGAGATCTTCCGACTGACAATTCCCACAATTGACTCGACTATAGTGATGAATATGATGATTCCCATTCTTTGAAGAACCGTTACACTCCCTTCATAAAGGGACTAGAATCCTGTCGTATATAATCCCTCGGTGTGATAAGATTTTCAGTTTTTGAATTTGTGAAAGGGTGGGGGTTGAAAGATGAACAGTAGTTCTTATTTTTCTTATTTTTGATGTAATTATTTAAAATTTTTTATTATAGACATTGTAAATTGACCATTTTATCCTCATTTGATTTGTCAATTTGAGTCAATCAAATTTCAAGGTTGTCTAACAGAATACTGGACGGATTCTGTCTGCATGGACTCCTGCTTCTGTTAAAGTGAATGGTTTGAGACAACAACCGCAAATATAAAAAGGTTAACGTGTGTTTTGCAGCAAATTAAAAGGTTTGGGGGACCTCCGCTGCAATTTTCCCTTTTTGATACTTCAACGTTCAAAAGCCCAGCCCACGACTTCCGGAAAATATTATTTCCCACGGAGGGTAAAATTGTACTTTCATAAACACAGATCCAGGATTAGGGTTTTGTTGAGCCCCCTTTCCATCTCTATATATACTCATACCACAGTTCTAATCTATTGATCTCATCCATCCCACCCCTCTAAATAATATAATACACATTTTCGAGAGTAGTTAGGGTTTTGATTTTCATTTTTATTGAAGCTTATGAAGAGCTGTGATGAGAAATTGACAGTCATGCACCACTCTGACTATTATCAGGTTGATGATAATTTCGTATACCCATACAATTTCTGAGCTCTTTTGATTTAGTTTTTCTTTTTTTTTTTTCCGAATTATTTTTTCTCAGATTCGAGAATTTTTCTGCTTCGAAATCATTTAATTTCGTAATAAAAATATTTTCCTGTTTTAATTTACAGTTTTCGATTTTTTTTTTATAAAAAGATATTTTTTGCTCCTCCGAAATCGTTTAATTTTAGAGTAAAAATGATTTCAATTTTTAATTTCCGGTTTTCGATTTATTTTTCGACTCTGGAATCGTTTAATTTAGCAATAAAATTATTTCAGTTTTAATGTAATTTTATAATTTAAAAGATATTACAATTACGAGGAACCAAGTGATGGATCTTTCTATGTTTAGAAGTTCAAACCATGATGCGGACCGTACAATAGCTTAAAGCTTCTGGGGATAAAATTTGGTTTCTGATGGTTCCTTGTTGTGCTTATTTTCAATTTTTTTTAATTTTGACTTAATATTCAATTCTTCAACCTTGTATTTTTCTCACTTTTTGAATAATTAAACAATTTTTTTTTAAATTTTAAATAAGGTTTATAGTGCGTTAAGTGGGCTGAATTTAATTTTTGGAATGCTTGATTGATACTTTTTAATGAAAATATGTTTAGGGCTTGTTTGGTATAAATTAAAATTAAATTTTAATTTAAATCAAAGTAAGACAATTAAGATTAATTAGGTTCCACAGTTTTTTAATAATATATTTCAAAATTTTTTATCATAATTTAATTTTGTGAATAAATTAGTCACATTGTGACTCAAGCGAATTTGTTGAACATTAATGTCTCGTTCTTCTGAAACTCATGTCTATAGAATAATTTAAGTGAAATATGCTTTGTCTCGTTCTTTTTAATATAATCTCATTTGAGTTGTATAGTACAAGCTACATTGTCTTCATACAAAATTGTTGAACTATATTTTTGTTAAAATATGTTTCATACCGTCTTGCTAATCATTACTTTGATTCGACAAATTTATTTCGATTCCTCGGAATTCATAATATGAAATGATACATCACATGCGAAAATGTTGTCAACTACTTTTTTATTTTTCGATTTTATTTATTTTCTAATAATGACATAACTTATTGAGATATCTATACTTTCAATATTTTAAAACTTGATTATCTTATGGGGTTTTATAGTTAGTTATTTCAAAACTTAGTCCAATCTACCTTTGTTGAGATCTTCCGACTGACAATTCCCACAATTGACTCGACTGTAGTGATGGATATGATGATTCCCATTCTTTGAAGAGCCGTTACACTCCCTTCTTTTCCACATAAAGGGACTAGAATCTTGTCGTATATAATCCCTCGGTGTGATAAGATTTTCAGTTTTTGAATTTGTGAAAGGGTGGGGGTTGAAAAGATGAACAGTAGTTCTTCTTTTTCTTATTTTTGATGTAATTATTTAAATTTTTTTATTATAGACATTGTAAATTGACCATTTTATCCTCATTTGATTTGTCAAATTGAGTCAATCAAATTTTAAGGTTGTCTAACAGAATACTGGACGGATTATGTCCGCATGGACTCCTGCGTTTGTTAAAGTGAATGGTTTGAGACAACAATCGCAAATGTAAAAAGGTTTAGGTGTGTTTTGCAGCAAATTAAAAGGTTTGGGGACCTTCGCTGCAATTTTCACTTTTCGATACTTCAAAGTTCAAAAGCCCAGCCCACTACTTCCCGAAAATATTATTTCCCACGGAGGGTAAAATTGTACTTCAAAAACACAGATCCAGGATTAGGGTTTTGTTGAGCCCCCTTTCCATCTCTATATATACTCATACCACAGTACTAATCGATCGATCTCATCCATCCCACCCCTCTAAATAAATACAATACACATTTTCGAGAGTACTTAGGGTTTTGATTTTCATTTTTATTGAAGCTTATGAAGAGCTGTGATGAGAAATTGATAGTCATGCACCACTCTGACTATTATCAAGTTGATGATAATTTCGTATACCCATACAATTTCTGAGCTCTTTTGATTTAGTTTTACTTTTTTTTTTCCGAATTATTTTTCTCAGATTCGAGAATTTTTCTGCTTCGAAATCATTTAATTTCGTAATAAAAATATTTTCCTGTTTTAATTTACAATTTTCGATTTTTTTATTTATAAAAAGATATTTTTTGCTCCTCCGAAATCCTTCAATTTTAGAGTACAAATGATTTCAATTTTTAATTTTCAGTTTTCAATTTATTTTTCAACTCTGGAATCGTTTAATTTAGCAATAAAATTATTTTCAGTTTTAATGTAATTTTATAATTTAAAAGATATTACAATTACGAGGAACCAAGTGATGGATCTTTCTTTGTTAAGAAGTTCAAACCATGATGCGGACCGTACAATAGCTTAAAGCTTCTGGGGATAAAATTTGGTTTCTGATGGTTCCTTATTGTGCTTATTTTCATTTTTTTAAATTTTGACTTAATATTCAATTCCTCAACCTTATATGTTTCTCACTTTTTGAATAATTAAACAAATTTTTTAATTTTAAATAAGGTTTATAGTGCGTTAAGTGGGCTGAATTGAGTCATTTTGCTCTTTATTGTTGTGCTTTACTTGGCTCGGTTCAATTAATTTGGGGAATAAGCTTGGGTTCATAAATGTGGAGTCTTAGCGCAAGCTAGCTTATCGCTCACACAGATTTTATCTAAATATACATTTAGAGCTTGAATTATTTTTAAATTTTTATCAGTTTAGTTTTTTAGAATTTTATTTTTTAGGATTTTATGATGAAAGTGTAACCTTATGTTATGACAATGTATTTTCAAAAGTATTAGATCAAATGCATTTTTTGTGTTCTGTATTGTTGAAAAGTATTTTGTCATGTAAATGGGTATATGAAAAATATAGTTCAGGAAGATATATTTTAATGATAAAAACACTATTTGTCCTTGAACTTTGTTAATGTTTATTATAAAGCATAAACATATTGAATTTGATTGGATATTGTTTATCAATTATTGGAGTTAATGTGTTGCGTGGAAGGAAAACCTTTTTTTTATCAAGTTGTTCAACGATTATTTCTTGTTCCATTACAAAAGATTGTTGATATGTCCAGATTTCTTTCCAAATAGTTATTTTCATTAAGTAAATTAAAATGATGGCGAGGTGAGGTAATAATGTGAAAGATTTATTTTATGAAAATGGCGAGGTGAGGTAATTAAGTATAGAAAACGAAAATGGAGAAGTAATTGCAATAAAAAAATTGGCGAGTTTGGTTGCATTAAGGCAAAGTTAGATTAAGAAAATTGACTAAAGACATTGTTGACAAATGACTAAAAGAAGTAAAAACTTGTATATATTATTGAAGCAATTCTAATTTTACAACGTGCTGAAATGAAAGTATTTGTAACATTTTGAGGTCGAACAAGAAATAATTAGATATTTTTGTTATTACCTTTTTAATAGGAATTGTCGAATATCAAAAGCTTATTACATAGACGAATCTATGTTAATGAATTTAATTCTCTTTCAAATGAAATCTCGTTTATGATGAAATACTAGAAAAAATTTCCTGCACAAACTCACCGTTTGTTTTTATCCTCAACCATTCCTGCTTAAATATTGTAGATTATATTATATTATATATTGTATAAATATTAAGTGGGTACAAGTGAAAGTATATTGGGTCTATAACTAAATATGTAAGTGTAAATTGGTATTTAATTTTTTTTCTCAAGTAAATGGGTATATGAAAAAAGAATTATGCTTGTGGTACATAAAAAAAGTGTACATAAATGTGTTTTTTCCCTCACATGAGGTAGGGCCCACTAAAAAGTGGGTCCCACCCCATGTGAGGAAAGGACATCTCTATGTACCAAATATTATGTACATCAAGCGTGGTTCATGAAAAAATTCTTAGTGAAGTGAATAGAATGGATGCAATTGAATTCCAACAGTGCTAGGCATTTTATTTAGAATCGAGCCTCTCGAATCAAAACTAGAGGTTTGATCTGGTTTTAAAAAAACTAAATTAGGAATCGAAATCGAGAATTGACTAGGTCCAGATTGATTCATGATTCCTAAACTAGAACCGTGGGTATCCAAATGGAATTGATATTTGATATAATTTTTTATTTTTTCAATTTTCAAGATGGATAAAAAATATATGTGTCTATTTTTTGTTTTTATTTTTGAAAGCTAAAACCAAACTTGGATGAATAAAATTCAATTACAGTAGACTCCTTCCCATTTGCCAGTATAGCAACCAATGATCTTATTGTTGATTCCACCACTTAATTGAAATGAGTTTTGTTGGGATATTTTGTAGTGATGAAATTGAAGGTTGCGATTCCAAGATTTTTGACCGAATTGAACAACCACGGAGGTTATGAACTGCAGGTGCTAGGGTTTTTTGGTTTATGTGTTTACCCCAGACAATAATTCTGCGTGGAAGGGAATGAAGATAATTTGAGATCTACAAGTTCTTGGTTGCAAATAGGAGATCATTAATGTGTTTACCGACGGTGGTGTAGATGTTGGATGGCGATGATGGTGGCTAATTTTCAGTTGTGGATACCATTTTACCCCTTTTAATTTGGTCAAAATTGGTCAAAGTTAATTTTTCTTGGTCAACTAACTGTCAAATGGATGATTTGGATTCCAGCTGCTAATTTTTCAAAGGTTTGGGACCTTCGCCGGTACAAAGTGAAGATTAAGGTAAAATCTGCAAAAAAAAAAGGCAAAGGTTTGGAACTACTGCTGCAATTTTCCCTTTATTAAATATAGTAGTGAATGCACGTGCGTTGCACGTGTAGTGGGTGATGCAGTGTAACTAACAATGTTGGAATTTGGTTATGTGGATTTTCAATGAATAATGAAACTTGTTTGAAGGAAGGACGATTACATTAAATTATATAAAATGTGTCCATAGGAACTTACATTAGTGATAGTACTATGAAGCAAAAACCAGAGATCTTACATGCCATACTTGGATACATAGGTTTTAACATGCTAATATGTAAAATGAACAAAATCTAGTTTGGAAAATAGAGCTGTTGAGAGTCAGGTGGTGGACTGTGGCCATAAGCATGCAAAAGAGATTCAAGTTACATATTTTAGCCCCTGTTTGGGAGTGCTTAAACATTGCAAAAAATTGATTTTTGGATAGTTGATTTGTGCAACGGTGTATTTTCCACCACATGGACTGACGGAAGAATTCAAGCACTTTTCTTTGTTTGCCCTTTAACTTCATTTATATTACACACAAACCACCCCACCTACCACTATCATTTCCTACCTACCTCACCCACGTGCATTTGCTTTCCATTTCCATCCACAATCGTTTCAATTCAGAAATGGGTCGTCGACTAATATTTTCGAAACGGTGTGAATCTTCGATTTTCAGACAGCCATGAGGCAATAATGACCCAACTCAAACTGATTTCGTACTAAACTCATCGTCCCACGTCATGGGAAACTCTTTCCGTCAGCTGTATCACATTCTCGCGGCTATTTGCTTTCCATCCGACCATCTTCGTTTCACAGGCGTAATGAACCCGCTACAGACGTGACTCATCCACAAGATCGCACTAAGTACAATATGGATCCGTTCGTTTCATATTCGATAGGTATCCTGCGATGTTATAAGAAAGTTTTTTCCCTTGTCTTTTAATTTATTTCCCAAATTGTGATGTATTCCTCAGAATGACAATTTAATTTCTTCGTGATATGCTGTTGACGGGTCATTTCCCGCCTTCATCCACCTCCAATGTCCCTCCCGTTGAAAGTCATTCTGGCCCATGTAAGAATGCACAGTGGAATTCGTATGAGATGAACATATTCGTCACGGCCTGTGAGATCGTCATCGTCGACGGACATAGGAATGTGAAGTGCTTTACCAAACACGGCGGGAGACACTTGTTCAACACCAATTTCGGCCACAATTGGAACAAGCAACATCTCAAAAATCGATGAGATGCCCTCCGCCTAAAACACAAGAGATTTGAAGAATTGCTCAACTACAGTGTCTTCCCATACGACCTGTCGAATGCAGGATTGGCGCATCGGATGAGTGGTGGGCTCGAAAGATCAAGGTAATATGTTTTTCATAAATGTTCAGTTCATGCTCCCGCATACGTGTTCGATTGACATAATGGTGTAGGTTCTCAGTTCTTGAAATGGTTAACGATCATGTTTGAGTTGGCTCCGTTTTCATTTTAGGAGCAATTTGATTCTTCAATTAATAAATAACATGGGAAAACTGTTCGCGTTTTGGACGTTTAATTGCGTTATAGTCAATTCATATTTTTCGATTATGCCAATTTTCGGAATAGAAATATTGCATATCCAAGTGATTGCTTTTACGGTCCTGTTCTAATCCAAGTTCAAAATACTGCTTTGTTTCAAGTCACCATTTATGGAATTTCCTTCACAATTGACTACCCCCTTTTTCGAAATTGATTTTACTTTTCATTTCTTCGCTCAATTTGTGAACATGTTTCCGTTTGTATTGCCACAGGAGAACAAAGGTACAAAAAATTTAAGGGCAAAGATTGTCGAGAGGTGTATCGATATAAGGCTCTTTTCGGAGATGTATTTGACTGCGCCAAGTATGCAGTCACACCGACGAAGCTATATCGAACTGGCTTCACGATGTTCGAAGACAGTGGACACGAAGATCATCCTGATGAGATCCTAGTCGATGTGGAGAGTAGTGGCTCAAGCGACGAGGGTGTAGAACCCAAACCTGATGTAAGAAGCATGGATGTGTCGGGCCCGTACAATGGGGAAAAATGGAAGCTATCACGGAAGCGGGCAAAGGAGAAGAAGAAGCTTACAACTCGAGATGTGTCCTACTCTGTGGATCGTGTGACCACGGGCAGTGAAAAGGTTGCTGCCAAAATTGACAACTTAATTGGACATGCTGTGTCAGACTCGAAGACATGCATGAAGGAGTTGTTGGCAACGAGTCGATTGAAAAAACAGATTGATTTGTACCGCTGGACGTGCACTTTCCTATCACAAAAACGTAATAGGGAAATACTGGACATGCAGGATGACGCGAACAAAAAGTTCGAGTGGGTGGAGTGGAGCTGGTAGGAATATAGGAAATCACAGCCTCGGTGAGAACTCTGTTCGAGTGGGTTGTGTGGACTTTTTTTTTCACTTTTCCTTACTTATGATGCTATTTGGTTATGTTTAATTTTATTAGATTTGAGGTTAAAACATTTTCTTCGTGTCGAATATGTATGATGTACTAATGCTTTATTTGTCTTGTGCTTGCAAAAACTGTTGTTCCTGTGATTGGCTTAATAATTATGATTCGTATGGAATTCGAGTAGGCTTGCAAACAAAGTGTGTAGTTGGATATTTGTCATAATTTTTGTTCTCCAAATACTTACAAAGAAAGTACACGTCACATCACTCACATGTTTCACTATACATGCATGGCGTTTACCGGCAAAAGTTCCAACCACTCATCATTCCATTTGCCTATAAAAGGCAACGCATATCTACATGTTTCTACATACTTGTAAGTGCATAATCTTTGATCTCCTGGTACTAAGTGGTGGTATGGCACATTTCGACTTCAACTGTGTGTTGCATTCGACCTCTGATACCGATGATGAACTTGATGACGAGGCATTTACAGAAGAGCTATGGATGGATATTATCGAGTGGTTACAATACTGTTACATCATTGAGGTTACTATAAGTAACTATTATCGAGTGGTTACAATATTGTGTGTAGGTAACAAGGGTAAATTATGTTAAATATAAAATAGTAGAATTGTTGATAAAGAACTTGACTTTAAAAATAAAGAAAGAAAGGAGGAAAAAAAATATTTTCATTCAAAATATCTTTTTCTTGTGAGAATAAATTATAAAGAATAAATAATGTAGTATTCAAGCATAATAGTTTATGCGTTTAGTTATCGAAATAGAAAAAGTATACATAAAAGAAGAAACTGACACAAGTCACAAGAGAAGGCGAAAATAATATCTTTAAGAATGTCATTACTAATATATTTCTTTGTCGTTAGATATACATACCTTCAAATTGAACAAAATGTTGAGATTTTCTCTTCGGCGTCGGTACGTTGATATCCAATTTAGTACTGGCAATGCACACTTCTCTTCGTCTTTTATTTTTCATGGACACTAAAGCCATTTTTCTACTTCAATTCAAAATATATGTTTCTTGTGTAAATTGGATAGGAATAAATGTTGACCTATGGTTGATTTCATCCTTAATGCTTTGATCATAATAAACAAGATTAATATTATTTCTAATAATTTATTTTGAGTGATGATAGTTCAATGTTAAAATCATTCAAGCATTGTCAAAATCTACACATTATAAATTGGACTCGAAATGAAGATCAAAGTGAAAGTTAAGCGTTCAAGTCAAATCATTCGAGATGAGAGCTTAAAAGATCAAAATTAAGACTGGCAAATCGAGCTCATGAAGAAGGTCTAGATCGAAATCAAGTATTAAAGTCAAACGTCAAGAATGATCAAGATCAAGAGTTTAAGAGCCAAACATGAAAGAAACTTTGAAGCAAGATCAAATACTAGGCTTTCGAGATCATATGTAAATGTATAACACTTTAATCTTTAGTAATGAATGACAGTAGTTCAAAAATTATTTTGTGCACAAAGAGATCATATATAAAGGTATAACACTTTGATCTTTAGTAATGAATGACAATAGCTCAAAAATCATTTTGTGCACAAAGAGTTATTTTCATATCACTTGCATAAAATATTTTTGATCAAAAGTAAGATTGATTTTTCAAAGTAATACTTGAACTTAGATCATATCTCCTTTAAAAAATAAAGGTTAACGGTCAATTGGACGTTCGATTGACCAACCGGACTGTCTAGTTTGAATCAATCCGAACGTCCGGATGGATGAGCCAAACGTCTGGTTCATCCCCAACGGTCAATTTTTTGACAGTTCAAACTACAACGGCTAGTTGGTCATCCGGATAAGTTCCGGACGTCCGGATGGTCGTTCGATTGGGAAGAATATGGACATTTTGACTGTTATAAATACTAGCTCACTTGCCATTCATTTAAACACTTAAGAGTATTCAAATGAGATACTTTTGAGCAAAAATTATATTAATTTCTCATCTCATTTATTATCATCGAATCATTTAGCTTTGAAAAACTTTTGATCAAATTAACTTTTGAAAATCTACTCATCAAAGTTTCTAATTGGAAAAATATTATTTGAGTTTACATTTTTACATTCATTTAAATTTATTTCTTCGTAGTAAAAACTTTAATTGTTGGATCAAATTTCTTGAATCATTTTTCTTATCAACATTTTTTCATTTTTTTCGTACTTAATTTATTTATATCAATTTTAAAAGAGATATATTTTTGAAGAAGATATTTTGCACTTATATTGCATAAACTTTTTCTTTTTCTTCTTCATATTGAAACTGTGATTGAATCAAACTTGCAAACATCATATTCATCAAAGTTTCTAATTTCTCTCTTCGTACTTAATTTTTCACAAATTATTCGTTAAAAGAGATATATATATTTTTAAGAAGATTTTTGCACTTACATTGCATAAACTTTTCTTTTTCTTTTTTATATTGAAATTTTGATTGATTGAACTAAACTTGTAAAATTGTCATATTCATCAAATTTTCTCATTTCTCTTTTAGTACTTTATTTATTACAATTATCCATTGAAATAGAGATATTTCTTGAGAAGATTTTTTAACCTATATTGTATTTATTTTTTCATCTTCTCATTGATACACTTTGATTGATTGAATCTAATTTTTTACTATTATATTCATCAAACTTTTTAATCTAACACTTGAGCTCTTATTTATTATTATTCATTGAAGTGTTAACTTCTATTAGTACTTAATTTGTTTGTATTCTTTATCAAGAGAGAAATTTAATTGTAAAATCACTTTGATAAAGTATGGGTCGTGTTGAAATCCCTTAAAGATCAACATTATAGAAGGATCGGTGCTCCTTATTGTAAGTTACTGTGTGGATCATATTGAGGTCCCGTAAAGCTNTCAACATTGTATAAGGATCGGTGCACCTTGTTGTAAGTCACCGTGTGTGTCATATTGAGGTCCAGTAAAGCTCAATAGTGTGGGTTGTGTTGAGGTCCCGTAAAGTTCAACATTGTATAAGAATCGATGCTCTTTATTTGTAAGTCACCTGAAGCGTTGTAAATGGTTGAATTGCACCATAAGTCAATCAACATAGTGAAAATACCTTATTCGTGCCGGAGAACATGGTAATAAAGGACGTAGATCATTATTTTGGATCAAACCTCCACAATTATATCGTTTGCATCCTCTCTCCCTTTTACTTATTGCTTTTGTATTTGTACTTATTATTTCAATTAATGTATTTAGTCTTTACTTGCTTAAATTTAGATTAAATTTTCGAAAAAGTTTTAAAAATCAATTCACCCTCCTTTTGATTAGTTATTCTTGGGTTATCAATAAACACAAATGAATTCAATATCATAAAAAAAGTTCAAGGAAATGTTCTAGATTCTTATTCTTATTCATATTCATACTTAAAGTACTCTCTCATAGTCTCCTATCATATATTTGGTATATAATTATATTTAGATAATCAATATTCTTCAACAAAGAATGTTAATAAGATACCTAAAACACAAAACAACAATTGACAACAAAATGCCAGCAATAACATAAAGTAAAACACTAATGTAATATATGACACCTAAATTATCTGCTATTTATTTATGTTAATATGTTCTTCGCTACAACAGAAAACAAGAAAAACATATTGTGAAACAGAATTAATATCACTAACTATCCTAAATATGAAATCCAAAAATTATGAAGTCTTTGGAGTTCACCTCAAAGGAACTTAAGACTTAGTAATCAAATAAATAGATACAAACTACAATAAAGTATAACTAAAGGTCTTGATGGGGAAAAAAGATTCACATTATAAATATGTGTGCCAATTATCTGATAGTGCGAGAGCATGAAACTCAGAGTAAAGAATTTTAATTACGAATAGTAAGTTTAAAAAAAAATAAAAATAAAATCTAGCCAATGAGTTCTAACTAACCTCGTTTACCCTAACTCATTAGCATCCCCAATACATTTGATATTATTTTCAGTTTCATTTTGTTTTTTTTGTCTATAACGTGATTTTTAAAAGAAAAGTGTTCTGATCTCAAGTTTGAATCTTGTTTTTCCAACTTTGGCTCCCCAAATTTATTAGGTACATCTTGGTATCTAAGTGTTAAATGTCTATTCTTCTTTAAACGTGACCTTGATAGAGAGAACTAAAGTAGGGAAGGAAAAGCCTCCTATAAACTGGGAGACTTGGATGAAAGTTGCTGTAGGTTTTGCAAATGGATTGGCATATCTGCATGACACCATAGAGTTTTTCCACGAAGTTCTCTTTACTATCAGTTATATATTTTTGCTTTCTTCATATTCATCTTCGATTAATTTAGTGTAGTGTAGTAATCACTTAAATATGTTGAAATCTTTTTATATATGTGGGTTAACCCTAGATTATACACCGTGATATCAAGTCTGCTAACATTCTTCTCGATGACAATTTTGATGTCAAAGTATCAGTATATGTGTTTTATATCTCATCAAAATTGAAGTTACCTCTTAGATTTCTTCTTTCTGCCATTTACGCGTCATTCCAATAATACTATGCTATAAAAAGTTTAAAACATTGCACTATGCCAGAAGGGTTTTGTTGATCAGTACAAGAATTGTGTAATGATTCCTAATGAGAAGCACTGTTAGTTAAGCACATACCTTATTCCCAATCTATTCGGTTCGATATGTAGAAGTTTCTCTATACATACATGTCAACCCAAGATTATACGTCGTGATATCAAGTCTGCTAACATTCTTCTCGATGACAATTTTGATGTCAAAGTATCAGAATATGTGTATTATATCTTTTCAAAATTGAAGTTACTTCTTAGATTTATTCTTTCTACCGTTTACACATCATTCCAATAATGCTATGCTATAAAAAGTTTAAAACATTGCACTCTGCCAAAGGGCTTTGTTGATCAGTACAAGAATTATGTAATGATTCCTAATGAGAAGCACTGTTAGTTAAGCACAGACCTTATTCCCAATCTATTCGGTTCGATTCATAAATCATTTTCCTCCAATCCCTTTTTCAGTCGTTTACCACAAGACCCAATAAAATCTAATTATTTACAACCACATCAACTCTTATTAATTCCTCTTCTAACTTCGATTTATATCGCTCTTATGTAAATGCAAGACATGATTTAGAGAAATGCATTAAAAATCATATGCTTAGCACGTTTTCATTTATGTTTAGGTGTCATTCTGATTATCTGGTATAAGTCAATCTGTAAGATGTCATATGCCAAGAAACTATTCAAGGCAGGAAAGACGAAACCTAAATCAATCTCAAAGTTTGGACAAAAAAAAAACCTAAATCAAAGCTTGAAAGTTACATCAGTCGAGATTTATGGAGATTTCTTTGTATATCCTGAACCAATTTCAAAATCTGTATTTACTTTTGAGAACTCTAATTGGAGCAAAAAAAAATATATAAAAAAAGTCAGTCAAGAGGTAGTCTACGGCAACAATCAGGAGCAAAAATGATGAAGAAGCTTGAGTTTGGAGATCCAAATGAAGATTCCAACCTCGATTTGTAAATAAAATCCCAAAAATTAATCAAAGTTCGGACCACCTAAATCTAAATAAAACCTAAATCGAAGCTTGGAAGTTACCTCAGATCAAGACTTATGGAGATTTCTTTGCATCTACTGAAATTTCGAAATCTATATAAATTTTTGACAGCATTTTTGAAGAACCGTAGGGAGGAATGCGCGAAAGAGTAAGTAGAAAGGGAAGAATGTTCTGGAACCACAAAACAGAAAGGAAGGAAAGCTTATTTTAGACCCAACTAACTTTCAAGTGGCTGAGGACAGTTGGCTCCAACGAAAATAGATCAGCCGATCAAGAGAAACAGCTTGTGAACAGTAAAAAAAAAACTCCCTCTTTTACTTTTAGTTAGATAAGCAATTTTTTTTTTGAAATTTGTAGTCCAACGAAATTAATAAAGATAATGAAATAATAGATCTCTCATGGTAAGCATAAAATTCACTTGTCTTTTCACTTTCAACTTTATTTATAGGATAATTATATTACCATCACAAAATTTAATTATTACACCACATTATAATCACATCACAATAAAAATATATTTTCAATAAATACACCACAATAAATTTACAATTATACTCCTAATATAATAAAGACTAAAAATGAAAAACAAAATATAATATTGTGGTGCACTTATCTTCCCAATATACTTCTTCTTTATTTTATTTTATTTTTTAATAGAATATGATTTTTTGCTTCCGTTTTTCATCTCCATCCATCCTTGTTGATGCATTGCAAGTTTTTCATTATTCACCTCCAATAATTTAACTACAACATATATTGTTGAGGTATACAACCCCCAATAATTAGTTTGCATAATTTTTTCCGAAGACCTGTTTGATTTTTTAATTCATTGACCTCAAATGCCACATAATCTCGTATATCAGGTCTATTCCTTTTCTTTCTTATAGCTCTTGCTTTCAAAATCCCTATTGTCTACATCAACGACGTCATCTTTTGCTATATCGAGCTGTACAATAACTATACATGGGTTGAGTCCAATTTGGTTAATACAAGCCAATCACAACTTCAATCCGTTCAACATCTATCGCACTCCCTTATTGTGCCAATCAACCCATCCCCTGTCCCTGAAAAATATGGTCGTACAGCCTCTTGTTTTTTTGAGTATCATTGCTCGATGCTTCATTGCCACTAATCTTCGGTCCAATCATGAGCGAAAACTCAAATATAGAGAAATTAGCTACCTTGGCCCGAGATCGAAGTTGAGTGTATCGCTGTCGACTGGCCTAAGGAGCCAACATAGTAATGCATCAATGATGTGCCCGAAATACTGCACATCTCTCAATTGATACATGGTCCACAAGAAGGATTGACACATCATATCTCTGTGCTCATCATTGTCCAACTCTAATACAGTAAAATTTTTTTGTCAAGACTACTGTTCCAAGTATATTTTCCTGTCATCCGCCTCAACTCAACATCAAGATGGCATTCCTATAAAAACTCAAATATTAGAACCTTTTGATAATAGAATAAAACATAATATTAAAAAATTAAACTAACCAAATTGTAACTACTACACGCAAGAAATAAATTCATTTTACATCGAAGCTAATAAAAAAAATGATTTAATAAATTAAAGGAAAAAACAAAAATAACAATTACAGAAAAATAAGAAATTAAAATGAATTAAATAAATAAATAAAATTAAAGAATAAATTGCAATACTGCTCCTAAACTTTTTAAAATGGGTAAAATGTTAGCTTTTCATTAAATATAAAAAACAAAAAATAAAACCTAATCACTAACCCACCTCCTCCTGAACTCAAAGCGAGATTACTGTGTTTTTTAGGACAACACTAGAATCAAGCCAAAAAAAATAAAAAAAACTAGAAACTCTTGAAATACTATCTTGATATTTTTAGATTCCAAATCCCCAGCTATATTTTTTGAGCAAAAAAAAAAAA
>CAIGRB010137973.1:29787-70721 GCA_903798255.1 Fraxinus quadrangulata
CCCCCCCCCCCCCCCCCCCCCCCCCCCCCCCCCCCCCCCCCCCCCCCCCCCCCCCCCCCCCCCCCCCCCCCCCCCACATTTATTCTCATTACCTAGGCTACATGTTTTGATAGAGATACAAAGACTAGTTCATGAAAGCTCTCCCTAAAGTCACTTTGTTTAGTGCTATGGGTATACAGAGAACTTGTATCTGGTATCTCAGATGCTTGGTTTGGTTTGCGAATCCATCTTCCCAGAAGGAATAAGGATATACTTCAACATAATTTCTGAGAATGATTCCCATGAACAAACCAGTTCTCCTCTAGGAAACATCTGCTATTTCTCCATGAAACTCCTAACTTATCAAGAAAATGTCGAAAAGTCTTAAATGTGTTGAGCACAGCGATATTATCTCTGATGTGTAATAAAGAAGCCTGGCTGAAACTCGCCTTCAAGTTTCACTGACCATCTTTCTGATGTAGAATTATTGAATTATTTTAAACATTCTGGTAATTTAGGTCATGTTCATCTGCAACCACTGCCCCTTCGTTAAGCATTTGAAGAAAGATATTATAAAGCTTTCAAATTTTTACATGAAGGTAAGCCAATGTCTAGTTCTTTTCTGTTTTCTATACACTTCTGAAAAAAAAGGGAAAAAAATTGCAATTACAAAAGAAAACTGGATGTATTTAATGGTTTCTACTCCTTGTGCAGAAAGGGCTTGCAGTAGTAGCAATATCTTCGAACTCTTCAACTACTCATCCTCAGGTTCAGATGACTTTATAGCTTCAAATATGAAAAGTGTTGAAGCTATTGTATGATATGTCCAAAATTGACCTATTCCTCACAGGATGGACCTGACTTCATGGCTGAAGAAGCTAAGATATTTAACTATCCTTTCCCATATCTCTATGATGAGGTAAGCTTCTATATATTTCAGCTCATTCCCCATTTAACTGAACATCCTATGATATGTATCTTTTATTTTCCATCTTTTTTATTATTGTAATTTGATTCAGCATTGCACGTGGTTGTATAATTTCAGGAAACGACGATAGTATGCAGAGAACACTTCTCATTTTGTGCAAAACATTTGTAAAAATACTGTTATTGGGTGATTTTGACAATAACTTGGGATCTTGTGGTAAATTAATACTCATTATTGGGAGATTTATCTTGAAGAGGAAACTTGAAACATGCCTTTTCTGGTATGTTGTTTAAGAATTTACAACTTTTAATCCTGGACATAACAGGAACCGTTGAGATGCTATTGATTATGTTGTTATTGATTTAGATGAATTACATTGGGGGAATATATTCCATTGTGTCTCAAGCATTAAAATATTGAAATGCATGAATATTGTTGTTTTAGCATAATCCTACTTTCCTTGGTGTTTACTGCTAAGTCACTGGAATTCTCATAAAATAAAGTGTTGGCCAAAATTAAGCCCATGTTTGGCTAATGATATCAAACCAATTTTTTATCCACACATTTCGTGAGACGTACAAATACTCCTCACTTATCCACCACTATTTCTATCTATTTATAATTTGAATTGTTTATAAACACTTCCCAAACATGTTCTAAATTTACAGAAAAGATATAGTTAGTGAAGGTGATCAGTAGAACTCAACTGCAACTGCTGACAAAAATTCCAGATTTTTTCTGGATAGTAGTTCATGAGTCTGTTTGTCCTAGAAACCGCTTTTTATATCTGACAAAATTGTACCTGTTTCAATTTTATATGCTGGATGCTTCAATGTAGAAGAAGGTTGCTTGTAATCTTACTTTATTTTGATTGATTATGTAGCCCTTCCCAAGTTAAATATACATTAAAGAATATATCTTTTCCTGAGAAGTGCAAAGATCTTAGAAAGCTCTGTATATTTCTCTGCAGTCGCAAGATGTTGCAAGAGATTTTGGAGCTGTTTGCACGCCAGAGTTTTTTCTATTCAGAAAGGTAATTGTTACCTTTACTAATGAATAATCATCACGGCCTGCTTGAATCTCGTTTTCCTGGCCTTGTTCCCAATTAATTATACGCTGGCAGTTGAGCACAGATGTTTGGCATTGTAACATTGATCCAATTGATTTGGTTTTTCTAGCCTTGACTTGATTCCAAATCTGGTGACAGGATGGCCGTAGGCCTTTTGAGCTAGTTTATCACGGCCAGTTCGATGATTCAAGGCCAAGCAATAATGTGCCCGTCACAGGAAGGTTGCTGCTTTATCTTAATGTTTTGATAAAGCTAAAATGGGAAAAATTTTCCTTGACACCTAATCACGTGTTTCTAATACATACTTGTGCATTTTATTTAGGGACTTAAGCCTAGCAATAGACACTGTTTTAAGTGGCCAGCCAGTACCATCCATTCAGGAGCCCAGGTATTGTCTTTTTATTTGGTTCTTTTTCCTCTTTGTTATTCACTGATCTTCTTTTACAATAATTGATATTCTTTTGTTAAAATTGAAAGTTTAAAATATTGGTGATTATGGGGGATGCTAAACCTATTTTCCCTTTTGGCACTAGTGTTGGATGCAGTATAAAATGGCATCCCAAGGCATAGTTATAACTGCTGATGTTCATAGTGGATCCCAGAGGTCATTGTTGGCATCTCTTTCGGGCGAATGAGACTATTTTTTTCAATGGCAACCAACCATTCTACTGCTAGAATGTAAACTATATTTCCTTTTTGTGTTACTATTGCAATCCCTCCTACGTTCCTGTGAGTTCACTTCTAGTGTTCAGTTATGGATGGGCTGGTGTATTCTTTCTTTCTTTATTTATTTATGTTAAATGGTTGTGTATCTGACTTCTGACTCTCTGTGTATGCTTATTTTGGTTATAAGGATTTCTTTATTTCACCGGCCTATTTGTGATTGCCGAACAAGTTGTCATTTCATAATTTTATTTTATAGCATGTGCGTGCTTAAACAGTTGCTCATTTTCAACATCCGGAGGATGGCATCTAGTGGGGAATTGATAAAAAGAATATCACAAAGTGAATCTATATTCTTGACTAACTATTGTAATACCCGGTCTAGTCAGCAGCTCTTGAATATGCAGTTAAACTTCCGTTAACATTTATCATCAGAGCGCTTCAGTGTCATATTCTTAAGAGGGGAAAAGCCATTTCTTAATCAGCAGGCTGAGTTTCCATTTTGCAGTTCAATATTGCAAACTTATGGTTTTCTAGTTGAAGGCTCTTTTAAATCTTGTTACAGGCACATCGTTGTCTTGTGTGCATACTATAAACCTTGTGTAGGTAGCATCATTGAAAACCGTAAATCTATGTGCACACACGAACAATCTTCTAGTTTCCTGTTAATTTGTTGAGAAAACCTAAAGATAGACAACAAAAACTCATCATTCACACAAAGTACTGAGAGCTAGGACGGACATTTGAGAAAACTCTAATTTCAATAAACAATTAATCGAGCCTCCTTATAAGCCATGTTAATCCAACTTGTTTTGGGCTGGATCAAAGCTACTCCGTGTCTTGCCTTTACATGTGCCAGCTGCGTTACAAGCTCACATGGCATACTTGTTTATGGGTGTTTGATGTGTATTGTTGAGTCCTTCCTTTGACTTTTAGATCAACTGTTTCTGACAATCCTTTTAGGACAATATTGTATGAAAACATTATTATTTTTTTAATAATCTAACTTAAACATTGAGTCTGTAATTTGTTATGTGATCTAAATATGCTGTAATATAATATTTTAGGAAATAGGAGCTAAGTATGATGCTAAACAGTAAAACTTCAATTTTGTGAATGGATCCATACAAGAAATCAGGGTTAAAGGAAACATCTTTTGTTTTGAAGGGCAATTGATCTATGGGATTTGTTCTCTGGTACATTTACTTTCTTCAACACAAGTTACAGGAAATGGAGAAGCTTTCTTCTGTGGGAAGTCCTTAGTACTGGTCAATGATGTATTTTAATACTTAAAACAATAAATAGTGAAACCTCTACATATTAGGAAGTAACAAATTGGCCGTGGATTTGTGCTAATTGTCTTTTCATGCGTAGTAGAATATGAATAAGGAACAAAAACAGAGAGCTTATGGCTAAATTTTAGTTTTTCTTTCCTTGAGAAGTCGACAGTATTTGTTGAATCTTTGTTTTACTGTGCCATTATAAGAAGATAGGTAGGGCTTTTTATATGCTAAATTTTACGAGATTGAAATGAGTGGAATGCTTAGTGAAATCCTCTTAGCTCTTCTCAGAATTAATGGTCCCTGCATCTCTCTCTCTCTCTCTCTCTCACACACACACACAAACACAAGTTTTGAAATGTGTATTGAGTGTAAGAGTTCACATATTGAATGAGAGATGGACAGAATGGACCAATATCATAGAACCGACGACGAATGAACCATGAATCTGAGCCATTGAAGTTTGAAAAGGTACTATAACCTACTTATGGGCCTAAGAAAATCCTTTATCACAGGACAAATGTATCTTTCAAGAACATGCAATGCATGCAAATGTATCTTTCAAGAACATGCACTTCATGCCACTTTATCTTCATGAAAGAGATGTTTGGATGATTTGATACTGAATGATTTTCCTTTTACTTCCCTCTGTGCTTGTTCCTTAAGGGTGTACTTCCAGCATCATTGCGTTGCCTTTTGCCATCCCAGCTTTTTAATGTGAAACACATGGGATGGAAAGCTACTATTCTTTTTTTGGCCCAGGTGTCAGTGGGCCCGTCAGAAAAAATGGGGCCCTGGCCCGACACACCTTGGAATGTGGGCCCTGACCCAACTCACCATGGAATGGGTTGAGAGCCAAGATGGGTCCCAGAGAAATGTGGAAGGCTGTGTTTGGCCCAGGCCCTTAAGTGGCTTTTCAATACCTCTCTGCAACCGGCCCTCTCTGATTGACACTACTGCCCCAGTTTTGAAATTGCAATTATGGACCAACTAAAATGAAAAACATTCTGTGTACGATAGTTTCAAGTTCTTCCAACTGCATCTGTATATTATCCTGTCAATAGAAAAAATTGCTTTTTGTTTGTTTAATGTGTCTATGTCCCTGCTTTTACACTTTGTTCGGAAGGAAATGGAGACTTTCTTACTTCTGTGTTTCGATAAATTAAGGGGAGGGCAATGGAATTTGGAGGCCATGATTTTTCTCTTCGAATACTGAATTAAAATTTTGATGTCAATGTCAATGTGAATGAACACGATGTCCAATCAGAAATTTTGTACTAGGAATCTATACAATGTAATTCTTGCTAGCAAAGAATCTACTTAATTATAGAATTAGGTAGAAAAGGAACTGACTACTGGGAATGAGGAGGTGATCTGATTAGAGGATCAGATGACCTAGAAAAACTTGAACATTGAACTGCTGCTCTTGGGTTTGAGACCATTTCCTTCCTAAAATGGTTAGGTTTCTCGAGCTCCTCATTTTCATGTCTTATACCTTCCAGCATTGCAGTTACATCCCTCATTGTGGGTCGTTCTTCCGGAGAAGGGTTTACACAAAGTAGAGCCACACCAAGCACTTGAATCATCTCTTCAGTTTGTGTACTTGATCGGTGAAGTAATTGTAGATCAACAATTGAGGTCAACTTTTTGTGTCTTGTTCTCAGTTCTTCATTAACCCACAAAACGATGTGAGCACCATCTGGAATCCGGGAATCGGTTGGTTCCATCCCTGTTAGGATCTCTAGGAGCACAATGCCATAGCTGTATACATCACTCTTCTCTGTAATCTTCAGACTGTATCCACATTCTGCAACGTCGATCAAATTCAGTTATTATGCTTAAAAATAAATAGTTCCTACCAATATTATGATGAATGGGTACATTGGAGGCATTCTAATTTTGTAACAGATTAGATGTATGCTTTTCACGTAAGAGTTTCTGAAGAATGTTCACGAGTTTACATGTTGGCGTAAAGCAAGTTAATTAAATAACTATCAAGATAGATGACTTGTTAAACAATTCTTGATGACTACACACGCACCCGTATTATCTTGAGCAGCAAGTCAAATTGCATACCTATTTTCTTGAAAACCATTGAAGACGACATTTACATAAATAAATGTGTTCCCTTTCTAACAGTTTAAACTTTTAGATGAGATGGTTCAACATGTTACCAAAACAGGCAAAAGCATTTGGTTCACATTTCAATGCCACCCATATACAAACTTATGCACGTGTTAGGCCTTGATAAAAAATGAAGTTGGCCTACACGTGACAAGGCATGTTAAAGAAAGTATTTAAGAAATAAATTTATCCCATTCTAACGTCTTAAGTTTCTAGATGAAACGGTTCAATAGAACACTTGGGACTCTGGCTACCAGCTGAAAGTAGGTATGTTTATTGAACAATAATACATCAAGTAAATTATATATTTTTCAGGCTTGTGTGCTTACCAGGAGCAATGTATCCCAATGATCCTGCTACTATGTTGGAAGCGCTTGAAGAGCCTGAAGAATTTACAAGCCTTGCAAGTCCAAAATCTGCAAGAAAAGATTCGAAATTTGGACCAACTAAAATATTGTTGGACTTGATATCTCGATGGACAATTGAAGGGATACAGTCATGGTGAAGATAATCTAGGCCTTTAGCTGCTCCCAGTAGAACTTTATACCTTGCATCCCAGTCCAAGAATGTCTTCTTCTCATGGAGAAGTCCTGCTAAACTCCCATTACTGATGTAATCAAACAAGAGCAATCTAGTTTTCCCATTGTCACAACAACCTAGAAGTCGTACTATATTTTTATGTCTAATCGATCCCAGTACTGTAACTTCTGCTGAAAATTGGTCTTTTTGTGCAATCTCACCACTCTTCTTTGGCCATAGTCTCTTGACCGCGATGACTTGCTGTGTCGGTGTCTCAACACGATAAACAATACCTGAGCAGCCTCTTCCCACAATGTTAGAATCTGAAAGTTTGGTTACCACATCATTTACTGAGAAATTAATCTTTTGGAATGGAGTTAAATCCCACTCGAGGTGATTTTCTTCATCGTTCTTCCTGAATGTTGCATCGCGTGCTCTGATAAATAAGATTGTTCCTGCTGTCATAGTTAAAGAAGTCATGATGACAAGGAGGACAACAATGATAGTGAGAATTTTGACAAATTTTTGGCTATGAAGGTGTTTGCTGACATGGCATTTGTTCCTAGCAAAGCAAAGTTCTGGATTTCCAGCAAATGCGCTATTAGGAAGATCCCGAAAAAATTTGGTGTTGGGAAGAGAACCTGAAAAATTGTTATAGGAAACATTCAAAGAAACAAGATTTTCTAGGTTGCTGAGAACTTGCAGGCTTCCTGTCAACATATTATGGGATATGTCCATGTTCGCAAGATTTGAGAAATTTGAAAAGCCTTCTGGGATTTGTCCCGTTAAAGAATTCGAACTTAAATTTAATAGTATGTCCAATTCTTGCAGGTGACAAATATCATCTGGGATTGAACCACTGAGTCTGTTGCTACTCAAATCCAGCAACTGCAAATCCTTGCAAAGGCCAAGTGATTGAGGAATCGAACCAGAGATGTAGTTTCCACTCAGCTCAAGTTTGTTAAGTGATGTGAGCTTTCCTATATATTCTGGTATACTGCCTGATATATTGTTCATGGAAAGATCTAACACGTTGAGTTCAGTCAGAGACACAAAAGACTGAGGAATCTCGCCTTGAAGCTTGTTTCCGTGCAGATCAACCATTTCCAGTTGTGTGCAGTTGCCAAGATCAATGGGGATTGCTCCTGAGAATCGATTTCCTGACAGTTCAAGGAAACTCAAAGTCTTCAACTGTCCTATTTCTGATGGAATTTGACCATCAAACAGGTTTGATCCCAGCCGTAACCGGGTTAAGCTGGTGCAATTGCCAATATCAGGTGGAATTTGACCTGAAAGTTGATTTGAAATCAATAGAATCTTAGTTAAATTCCTGAGATTAAACAAAGAATTCGGAAGTGGTCCTGTGAGTGAATTGTGAGATAGATCCAAAGCTTGAATTTTCTGGCAATTTGATAACTCAATTGGTATCTTTCCATGTAGTTGATTCTGCCAGGCAAAGAAAAGAGAGAGCTCTTTTAGTTTCCCGATTTCGGACGGAATCTCTCCAGAAATATTGTTGTTGTCCAATTCAAGTTGTCTCAAGTTGGAGAAATTTCCAATATACTGTGGTATTTCGCCTGTAATATAGTTATCGGACAAAAGTAATTCCTCCAGTGTGCCTATATATTGAAGAGATGGAGGGAGTTTTCCAGTTAGAAAGTTCAATGAAAAATCGATTACTTTCAAACTTGAAAGGTTACCAAGAGATCCTGGAATTGTTCCTTTCAGATTGTTCTGCCACAGCAAAACCCTTTTCAGATTCTTAAGGGAACCTAACTCAAGTGGAATTCCGCCAGATATTTGATTTTCATACATGAACAAATTTTCTAATGCTGAGCAGTTACCGAGTTCCGGTGGGATCTTGCCCGTGAGATTTGCTGTGTAGACTGAAAGAGTCTTGAGGTTCTTCAGTTTTCCTAAAGTACGCGGAATCTGACCTGTAATCCCGGTATCTGCAAGTCCCAAAAGAACTAGACTTGTGCAGTGTGATATCTCAGTTGGTATTTCTCCATGGATTCCTATGTTTCCCCCAGCACGAAAGATCTCCAGAGCCCTTAACCGGCCAATTTCTGGAGGAATTTTTCCGTTGAGCTGATTATCAAAGAGTTCGAGCTGCTGCAGTCGCGCGCAGTTTCCTATTTCTTTTGGAATTCCTCCATGCAAGGAGTTTGAGTTCAATGATAATAGCTGCAATTCTGACAGTTTTCCAATTTCAGGTGGTATGCTCCCTGTCAGAGAATTGAAACTGAGATCCAAAGTGATCAGTGATGACAAGTTTCCGATTGACCGTGGAATTTCACCAGTGAGGTTTCCATTGGAGAGAACAAGTACTGTAAGATAGTTGAAGGAAAGGAACTGAGTTGGAAATGTAGTGGGAAGATAGATAGAAGTGACTGTAATTTCCGAAATAAATCCATCGTTTGTACATTTAATGTGATCCCATTTGCATGGATTTTGGTCCGTCGGATCCCACGAAAAGAAGTAACTCGCAGAAGACGAAGAATTGAAGGTAGAAAGCCATGACAGAAGAGATAGGCCTTCTTGGTTTAAAGCACGGATTGTGGGAAACAGGCATATGCCAAGAAACAAGAGGAATGAGGTAATTACTTTGCTTGACATGATGCAAATTGTACTTTGCTACTGTTCTGTTTCATCTTCTTCTAACTTCTAAGCAACTGCAAGAGCTAGAGTTACATCAAATGATGTCTACCGTAATCATGACATGTTTAAAGGGCCCTTCTGTCTATCAAGTTTCGTGAATAAAAACGGAATTTTTGAAATATCTGTGCAGATTAAATAAAAATATGTTTGTAGAGTTTTTGTTGAGTTGATTGGCTGCAAGGCATAGGACAGAGCGAGCATCTGAATGGAATAAATGTAGGGGTGTCAAACACCCCAGCCAGGACTAAGCCCGTTTATTCTTTTTTTGGACCCTTCTTCTCCCATAGGCCTATGATCTCTTTCTTGACCAGACAGTTCTGCTCGGCTCGGCTCGGCTTTTGTGGGCTGAGCCATGCTCGACCGATTTTGACATCACTAAATAATTAGTGTGTGGATAATATGATTTCGTAGTGTACTGTGTATTTCTTCTTGCATGTTCTGTTGTTGTCATTGTAAGATAGACCTTGTCTTCTAGAAAACACATGGCAAGTTGTTATAATGACCTTTTCTTGTCTGCAAGTACTTTGTTTCTACTTTTGGTTCTGTGGTGAGCAACAAAAGAGCATATTTGACTTAGCTTAAAAGTCTTACTTATAAGTAAGGTTTAAAATAGTCGAAGTTAGAAATAAGTTACTTATTTGACCATTAAGGTAAGAGTTACTTTCAAATAAATTTGGAGTCGCCTATACGAATTCTTCCTCACCATTCCATTCGTCCTTGTGATCTGCACATGTCATGGAAATGCTTAGGTATCCATACAAGCTGCTGCTTTCTGATGTCTAATTGTCTGGTATGTAAGTAAGATAGGGAAATTTTAGTATAAATATGTTAAAAATACTGTATTATTAGAAATCTCCAGAGCAAAAATTGCTTTACTTTTTTTTTTTCAATAATTTTTATAAGTTGATATGTCCCAAATATCAACTACTAAGGACCACAAGTTGTTCCCTTGTAGATTTTATAGATGCTACTACCTTTTCTGCATCATAAATGTGATAAGGTCTAAAAATTTGCCCTTTTTTTATTATTTGATTTCTGATAAGGTGGCCCTTTAAATTGAATTTGAATCAATATAAACCATTCTTCATAAAGTGATGCCCACTCTTTTTTCCCATGCATGAACTTTGGCAAGTGAATTTTGGCCTTTTCTAATTATTTCAGTGTGCAATAATTGATATTCACTTACTACCATCACAAAATATTTTTTGACAGAATTCTTTCTAAATTATAAAGCTTTGTTTATTTGCTTCACGAGTTTGCAATTTATTCAGTGACATAGTGTCTAATCTCTAGTTGTTCAATATAAAATCAAACTTTCACGAGTTCACGTCCAACCTTCACCCATTTATGAAAATTATGCGCGTGTTAGAATTTTGACCAAAAAAAATGGATTCGGTTTGAATGTAAGAGTGAATAATGAAGAATAAATGTATATTTTTTCAACCGTTTACACTTCTAGATGTATTTTAACGTGATATTTAAGTTTGAAGAGATCAAATCACATTGTTACTCATTTAAGAAAGGGATAATTATATAGACAACATTTTTGTTACACGTCCTTTTAATTTCATTAAACGTTTGCCCGTCTTTACTTATTTTCACACTTATGTCAACTTTTTGGTTGCAATTTTATCCGAAATATTCAATTAATTAAAACATCTAGTTTTATATGATGGTTTACATTGAAATATTCTGTTAGTGTTCTTTGAAATGATGAATAAGATTTTGTTGTATTTTTGTATTTATTATTTTATCATGGTGACTTTATCGGATGGAAAAGGGCGATGTGGAATACTTAACAAAAGGTTGACGATAAGAATACAACGAAAAAAATGTGGGACATTAGTGTTATATGAGTGAAGATTGGGAACTTTTAATGTAATTAAAAGCATTGCAACAAATAAAAATAGCAGTGCCAATGTAAGCAATCATCGAAAATTATATACACATGTTAGATTTTAAAAAAAAAAAATTAGTCAACACGTGAGAAACACATTGAAGACTGAACTGGAAAAAATAAATATCTCATCTTCGACATCTTAAATTTATGGATGAAATAGTTTAATATAATACTATCATAGAAAGTAAGTGTTGTGCATGCATCAAAACTTTTGGTAAAAATGAATTTGAGCTAATTTTGAGAAGGCATGTTTGAAAATTAATTTGAACTAAATAAATGTATCTCTTTCTAATGAAATACTATGTACTTTAACGTTAATTTAAGTTTCTGTTTGAGCCACATTATTTAAAAATTCATTTTTTCTAAAATTCATTTTCAACCACACATTCTCCCGATAAAATAATGTTATACGTAAATTCAAAATCTTTATTTACTCTTTAACCATACATTCTCTAAAAAATACTATCATAAAACTTATTTTTTTAATAAAAAAATTGAACTCAAGCAAAAGCTAAAGAGTGAATTCCCAAGAGCAACCATGTTGTAATTATAATAGAAGGTGAAGAGGCAAAGGGATCCCCACCTTCATGTGTGGTGACAGCTTACTATAATTTTGCAAAACTATCCTATTTGGATTCTTGTTTTGATATCAACCCATCATCCTGTACACCTATTTAAAAGTGACACTCAAGGCAACATCCTCTATGGGTGCATGTATGTGGGTGTCTTGAGTTACATTTTACCTAACAATGAATAGTTAATTGTTCTTTATAACTTAATAATAAATGGAAAGTTGAGATATATTCAAACTCATGCTTTTACTCAATTCAATTAAGTGTTGTGTTCTAAAGTTGTGTCAGTGTAGTTAGTTCTATGGATTCATTTTAAAATCACAAATTTGATGTTTTATCTAGTAAAACTCTCAAGAGAATGGTGCTTAAAATGGAAGTGTAAAATAAAATTGAAATGAATCTTTTGTCCTTTTTTATGTAGTTTAGATTCTCATGAAAGAAAAGGTGCTTCAAATGAAATTCTACATAAAATGAAACAATTGTCATTCAACTCATTTTAGATCTATTTGTGTCATTTTTATTAGTATGACAACTATTATCTTGTGCCTTGAGCAAGTTTTGGTTGCTTAAATATTGCAATTAAACAAATACGTTGAAGAATAATTTACAATGTAGAAAGAATAATGCTACTTGTGTATAAGCAGTTACATATAATTTATATATAGATGCAGTGTCAAAAAGATCGCGTGGAATGTTTTTTTTTTATTTAATGTGGTTATATATGATTGTGTTAGAATTTCATCAATTAAATAAAAAAGAAAACTTCTTTACTCTTTTTTTGACACTACATCTATATGTAAATCATTATATAACTATTCATGTACAAGTAACATTATTCGTGTAGAAAATACGGTGAAAAGTTGGTTTCTTTTTAATTAAAGTCACATGCTGTGTAACTTTCTCTTTAAAAGTTTAAAAAGTCACAAAATCTTTTAAAATACTTACATGTAAAGGTAAATAGACTCTTTCGTTCCCTTTTCGATGTCTGCATGAGGACCTCTGTGAATTTTTTTTGGAATCCGATATTTGAGAAGTTCTCTTTTCTGTTTATGACGCATCAAAAAGTCACATTCAATTTAACTTGTTCTTAAAATGTCACATTATTTATATTTTGACATATTTAAAGATATTGTTTACACCTTTAAAATCCACCCCGAACTTATTCAAGAGCACCAGTGATTTCTTTCTTGTACAGAACACTATATAACGTAAAAAAGTGTCTATTAGCAATAATATAAATTTTCTAAGTGTTAGCCCAGCAATCAATCATTTTGTATCTACCAATTCATATGCCCGTAATTTGTAAGGAAGAACGATTATGGTGGCATTTAGCACAATGTTCAAGATATAATTGATAAAGCCAATACCTAATGCTACCAAAAACCAAGCCTAACATCACCAATTTCTCGTTGGAAGAAAGTGAATGAGATGTAACAACAATTTTGATTTCAAATTTTCTCTAGTTAACTTTCATTGAATTGAAATAAATTATGAGTTAATTTTTCAATTAAATTGGTGGTTACAAAACTCTAATGGCTATTGTAACATTTTTTTTAAATGTAAAATTAATAGAAAACTTGAAACCTTCCCATCCAAATGCAATGTGAGGAGGTGTTCTCTTTCTTATCCTACACACCAAACTTTGAGAGCACTCTAAGTTTCTCTATTCTCTCTTTGTTTTCTAGATATTTTTAATAGCTTAGATAATTATTTATTAGCTCGATAATAGAATTGTGAGCATTCCTATTTCGCTTAAAGTAATAACGAGGTACTATCAGCCACTTTCAATCGTTGTATCCTGAAAAACAGACACAATCAGTCCTCTACACTATAGTGAGGGTAAATCTGTTTTAAAAAACTGTGTGCAACATAGGACTCGGTTCTTTCTTATGCCGTTATTATATCAACAATCGGATTTCTCTTCTTTAATTGTTACTCTATTTATTGTAATGTTTTTTTCCCATTATTTTATAATTCTAGCAGTATTCCTAATTTTTTTTTTGATATTTTTCCTAAAATTTATAAAATTGGAAATTGCAAGTTGCGATACAGAGAAGTTCTTTCTAGGAGGCTGAGTTTTAAGTGGGTCCATTTGTGACCCCTGCAGCCGACCTGGAAACTGAATATTTTTAAAGGAGGCTAGATTTGTTGAGGCTAGGATTAGACCCTCTAGTCTTCTTTGATAATTATTTGTAGAGTGTTATTCGATTGTTAGAGAAAATAGTTTAGTCGTGTTTGAAAAATAAGCATATTTTTATTTGAAAAATTAGCATAGTTTCGTGATTGAGAAAATAACATAATTTTCAAAGGTGTTGCTAAGTGAAAGAATCGTATATTGAAAGAAACGATGAATGCAATATTTTGGATTAACTTAAAACATATGGGGAGAATCTGTTTTATCAGCAAATTATCTTTTAAATAAGGTATCCCGAAAAAGAAAGACAAGACTTCATATGAATAATGAAAATGAATGGAGCCTTCCTATAAATTCTTGCATTTTCATTGATTATGCACGTAATAGTAGTGCATATCGATTGTTTGTGCATGAATTCAAAATTCTAGATGTACAAAAGAACATGATAATGAAATCAAGAAATACATCGTTCTTTGAACATGTATTTCCTTATAAGCCAAAAGAATGACCAATTTCGTCAAAATGAACATTTGAGACTATTATCGAAAATAGTCGGACCAAGAATATGAAGAAAATGAAGAGGCTCAATATGAACTTAGACGTAGTAAAAGAGCAAGAATAGAAAAATCATTTAGTACGGATTTTTTTATCTATCTGCTAGAAAGTACACCTCGAAATTCTAAAGAGACATTAAGCTCTATTGAAGGACCTTTGTGGAAAGAGGCCATTAAGTACAAAATTGATTCCTACTGCAAAATCACACTTGAGAGTTAGTGGATCTTTGTCTTGGATGCAAATCTCTAGTGGATTTTCAAGAGGAAGATGAAAGTAGATAGATCAATTCATCAATACAAGGCGAAGCTTATAATTAAAGGTTATAGACAACAAGAAGATTTAGACTAGTTTGATTCCTATTCTCCCGACGAAAATAAATTCCGAGCTATCTTGGAGTACATTAAATTGATGTGAAAACAACATTTCTGAATGGAGATTTGGATAAAAAAATTTACATGGAACAATCTGAGAGTTTTACCACACCGAACAAAAAAAAATGTGTAAACTGATGAAATCTTTGTATGAATTAAAATAAGCACTAAACTAATGGCTGAAAAGTTTGACTGTGCTATGATGGCAAGTTGATTTAAAATCAACAAATATCATAAATGTGTATATCAAAGATACTGAGAATGGGTATGTTATTTGTGTTTATATATTGACGACATGTTCATTGTTGGTAGTAATGATAGGATGATCAAATCTACTAAAGATATATTGAATTCAAGATTTGACATAAAAGACATTGAGTTGATCAATGTTATTTTAGAAATAAAGATATCTAGAATATCAGATGGACTTGTCTTAAATAAGTCATATTATACTGAAAATATTCTTTAAAAATTTAGTAAAGGTGGCATGGGTGTTGCCAGAACACCAATAGACATAAATTTACATCTATCCAGAATAAAGGAGAGAGTATTTCTCAAATAGAGTAATCTCAAGTGATTGGTAGTCTGATGCACTTAATAAGTTGTACAAAACTTGGCATAACCTATGCAGTAAGTTAACTAAGTATACGAGTAATCTTGGAGCTAACCATTGGCATGCAATTGTGAGAATACTGAGGTATTTAAGACATACTCGTAACTATGGACTGCACTATACAAAATATCCAGATGTCCTATAAAGATACAGTTTTGCAAACTGGATATCAGATGCAAACTGGATATCAGATATAAAAAGGCTCAAGATCTACTAGTAGTTATGTGTTCACACTGGAGATACAAGCGTGTCTTGGAAATCCTTGAAACAGCCTGTTATATGCAGGTCCACGATGAAATCTGAATTTACCAAACTGGATAAATGTGGGGAAGAAGTGAAATGGTCACATCATTTCTTGGAGGATATTCCAAGGTGATCAAAGTCTATACCAGTAATATGCCTACATTGTGATCTTCAATCTGCAATTGGCAATGTACACAACAACATGTATAATGTTAAGTTAAGACATATTCGTCAAAAACATAATAGCATTAGACAACTAATCTCTATTGGAATTATCTTCATTGATTGTGTAAGGTCAAATGACAATATTGCGGATCTGTTAATCAAAAGGTTAAATAAAGAATTAGTTGAAAAATCATCTAGGAGAATGGGGCTAAAACCCATGAAAGCATAGATCGATACAATGGAAACCTAACCTAATTGACTAGAGATCTTAGGATTTAGGTTTAAAAGGACAACCTAACTGCAAAGATCATGTTGGATCACTGTGTGAACTCGTCCCAATCCGTTCCTATGATAAAAATAGTGATACTCGTATGGAATAAAGAATGAGCTAAGCTTTTAACGATACTTATGTGTCAAAATATTCGATCGGAGTTATACGGGTAATTCTTAATTAAGAGATCACCTACGTGAGAAAGGAGTGGGCCAGCTTCAAAAGGGAATTACAAGGGCATAATTACTTAGAAACTCTTACGAGACAAGGGAGATTCATGGCTAAAATGAACATAATTATGAGAACTGAGTTATGTTAGAAAGAATATTGTGTGGAGTATGTCATCATTTACACAAATGACAGAATAGTTCAAAGAAATCATGTATACTAATAAGTTAATAAAGTAAACATACTTACACGGGTGAAGGTTAAAAGGGTAATACCTATTTATCTTATGCAGGTTTCGACTGTTGAATTCTATTAATATATCTATTTGCCGCCGTTGTTAATTCATTCATGCAAAGAATTATTGGAAAAAAGTGAATGAGATTTAACAACAATTTTGATTTCAAATTCTGTCTAGTCAAGTTTCCATTGAATTAGAATAAATTATGAGTTAACTTTCAATTAAACGGTGATTATAAAATCCTAATAGCTATTGTAACATTTTTCATGTTAATGTAAAATTAATATAAAAATTGAAACCTCCCCCATCCAAATTCTATATAAGGAGGTGTTCTTCTCCTTATTCCACATACAATCTTTGAGAGCTCTCTAAATTTCTTTGTTTTCTCTTTGTTTTCGAGAGTCTTGTTCCTAGCGGCTTAGATAATTATTTTCTAGCTTGGTGATAGAATATGTGCATTCTTAGTTCACCTAAAGTATTGTCGAGGTGCTAATCAACTACTTTCAACCGTTGTATCCTGAAAAACAAACGCCATCTTGAAAGCATAATATTCATTGTCAAAAATATTTAAAAAAGTTCAAATCGACTATGTCCTTCTATAACTATGTATCATTGGTGCTCCATCCCATTTAAATAAAAACAACAAAATAAACGAGGTAGGTGTTGTGAACTCACCATGCTCCGAACTTAACCAGGGGTACAGGGAAAACGAGGAAGAAATTTTTTAGCAGGACAATACACAAAATGGTTGAGAATGGCATCGAATCTACCCCGTTGTTAACAAGATTGAATACGATCATTTTGACAGAGCTAGTTTACCAACAGTACAATATCCATTTGTAGAAATTTTGTGTTTATAGATGAAAGCTAGTAACGTTTAGCATTCATTTCATGTAGTTCGTATCATTATTAAGTGTTTTCAAAGTAAATGTGACACTTCAAGTTTAGGTTCTATTGCTTATATATTTTAACATAAGAAAAAATGCTAAAAGAAAGTTTTACTCCTATTTGTTGGTAACGAGAACTTACATCGAAGATTTTTTTATCATAAAATCTTAATAGCACATTTGTTCGTATCATTTTTTATCATATTTTACGACCATTTATATGGTTGTTGAAAGTAATATTTCCTATAGTGATTGTCCTAGAGATATGTGCCATTTATTCTAGTTTAGGATGTGCTGATTGGCTGTGAAGGTCGGTATGCCAATTTATTATGATGTCAAATTCTGCTAAATTGCCTAGTAATGATGAGGTGACGTCATGTAATTATTGTTCATCGCTAATTGGTTAAAATGGGAGGTGCTAACGTTTAGATCAGCCAGGTGTTAGTGTAACTGGGATTTAGTCATCATTATGCTTCCATTAATTACGGCGGCCTAAACTGATCTCATAGGTATCTTGTATCCGAGTTGATCTCACAGGTATCAAGTACTCGAGTTGATCTCGCAGGTATCCTATATCTGACCTTCACGTTTATAGCGTAAGAGGTGAAAATAACTGTTTAGCAAGGTCGTAGTTCGGATGTCAACAAGTTTCAAACCCTGAAAATATTTTGACAAATATGTATCAATTTACAGTAGATTTCTATAATTTCTAAATCTATATAGAATATACTGCTATGAAAATATTCGAAGTAGAAAACTGTTATGATATGGAAGTAATTATAAATATAGATTGCATTAATATGTTTGAAGTAAAATTTAATTTTCAGAATTAACCTAATATAGATGTATGATTATAATATATATTCGGATATAATTTCAAATTTAATTCACACATATAGTGCTATAAATTTTCACTATAAAAGGATGAGGACTTTAGTTTTATTTGACACTATTCAAAAATCTTCTCTTTATAATTTTTTAGTTTTGGCAACAGCAAACACTTGTTCTTTTTCTCCGTGTTCCGTTGCGAACAATAAGAGTTTAATTTTAAAGTTGTACGGTGCCTTTTTACTGCGCGAATGTCACACGAGTTTAGGATAGCATTTTCGCATATCTTAGGCTAGTCTTCTAACTATATGCTCTTCTTTTAAATTATCGTTATGTCAACTTTTGATTCATATTCATATATCATTTTGTTACATAAATCATTATTTCTAACATTCTAAAGTCTTGTGTAATAATATTAGTTCCTTGTAGTTGATTATATTCTAATTTTGTTGCTCGTTCTTCTACACTTCAATTTCAATTCAATTTACAACGTTGAATTTCAATTCAATTTCATCGTTGAATTTTCATAAGAATTTCACTTTCATTTTAGATAAAAACGTAAATCGTTGTTGAAAAAACTTTTTAGTTTAATGACAAGAATATGGTCGTTGATTGTTAAATTTATGGACGAAGAAAATTTCCCACAAAATAAATACTTGGAGCCAAATTTTTAAGACTTTCAACAGCC
The DNA here is from genome assembly GCA_903798255.1 of Fraxinus quadrangulata. Lineage (NCBI taxonomy): Eukaryota > Viridiplantae > Streptophyta > Magnoliopsida > Lamiales > Oleaceae > Fraxinus > Fraxinus quadrangulata. Next base: position 48,644 of record CAIGRB010137973.1, read on the forward strand.
AAAATAATTTTATTTTTAAATGTAAATAATTAAGTATATAAAAGTAATTGTCATTAAAACTATGTTATAGTTATTCTCACATTTTGACTCGAGTACAAATTTTTCAAGATAAAGTTTATAAAGAAATATCATTTTTCACGACAAAATAATTTTTTTTTGTTGAACATTTTATCACCAATAGCCACATACCATTACCAACAGAGAATCGGTTGCTAAGCACTAAGATATTTTAATTTTATTTTTGGGCAAACATCAACACCCATTAGGTTCCTAGTCAAAAACTAAATCTGTCAAAGTTAGCGACGAACCATTTCGTGTTGATAAGCTCGATTCTTGTATGTGAACAAATTGAATTTCATTGCCATAGTCAAATTCTTTTTGCTCTATCGCTAGTGCTAAAGAAGGTTTGAATACTTTAAGTCGAGTGCTTGATAGTTACAAGAAATTTTACGAATTTTTGTTTACGAGAATTATTTATGCTTTGATGAATATTGCCTTGTTCACAAGATATTATAGAAATGATTTTCTATTTATATTTTCTCTTGAAATGTGACAGATATGGCCAATATTAAGAGATGACATATAGATCAAAGTTTCAAGGAACTAGAAAACATTTATACGGACCCTAATGATAAAGTGGTAAATCACCTTGATGAGATAGAGATCCGGTTTAATTACCTCAAGAGGGTCGGGAAAGAGATACCAAACTTAGAGAAGATAGATGTCCTTATGAGATCTTTAGGTCGAGTTCCCTATTGGTATGAGGTAGCTTATGTTATATTTGGGTGTTTAACTTCTAGTGATCAGCCCAATGATGAAGCCCATTTAATCAGTCCATTGTTCCATGATGCATATGACCCGATTTAGCCCTCTTGTTTGAGCATTCTCGCGTTTCAGTTATGCGACTTCTGTTTTGTTAAAACAAATTGGCTGAGACTGTGACACGTGTTGCTAGTTGAACCGTTGGATGCATGGTGGCCTTCTATATCCGAGACTCTTCCATTCTTACCAGTCAGTATAATTTTCTAGGGTTTACTCTTCTTTTGATTTCTCCGTATTCTTTCTCGATAAAAACTCTTGGTTTTCATCTGTAATCTTGAGGTTAGGAGATCTTGGTGATTTCTGATGTAGATTACAGTTTTGGTTGTGATTCTTCTTGTTCTTGGTGAGTAGAACGTTTGGGTTACTTGGTGTAATCTGTCAAGGAGAGAAAAGAGAGTTAATGGCTGAGGGTTGAATCGAGTGATTCTTTTGTATCTCTAATCTTTTGTACTTGATAAATTTTGTTGAATTCTAGTGAATTAGAGCGATAATCACTTTGATGTATGCTCAGCGGGTGAATAGCCAAATCTGATGACCATCTGGGCCTATGGGCCAAAAATCTTGTGTTCATTTATGTTCTTGTCGTTTTGGTTTATCTTGGGCCTGTTTATTACCAACAGCTTATAATATGACCGAGGGTAAGAATATAACCTATGACAAAGCCTCTTTATTACTTAGGAAGAGCTGGTTGGACGACAAGGAGGGGCTAAAGGAAAATCAGCAGCTTCATCTAGCTCTGAAGTCAAATAGACTTCATGCAGCCCTGGAAAGGAAGAGAAAGAAGATTAGAAATTCATCCTTTTTTTTCTTTTTTTTTTAATGGGGTAGTAACCAAGAATAAGTGATGTGTTGATATATTTCAAAAGGCCCGTTATCATTTATACAGTTTGAGACGACCAAGAAAGCACTGAATCATATATGATCAACTTATTATGATGTCAAATTGGGTATTAAGTATTTACTATTAACAAAAGTAGATTTTCCATTTGTTCAAATTATATGAATGTTTTACCTATAGACCTTCCTAGCACCTCGCCTGACAAACAAGTGAAGTTCTTCATTGATTTTACACCATGTTTTTCGCCAATTTTGAAGGTTCCATTTCGAATTGCACTAGTAGAAGTTAAAGGAGAAAATGCAGGAGCTTCTTGATTAGGGTTTCATGAGACTGAGTGCATCACTATATGGCATGTCGATAATTTTGGGAAAATAAAAGGTGGGTTGATAAGAATTAAAGTGCATCGACTGCTAAGAATTGAACAAGCTTACTACCAATGACAAATATTCGCTCCTGAGAATAGTAGATTTGTTTAATTAACTGGAATGTGTATGTTTTAAGATCGACTTGAGGTCATGTACCATCAACTGAAAATCAAATTAGTCAATAGCCCTAAAACAATCGTTTGGACACAGTGTAAGCATTATGAATTCTCAGTCAAACTTTTTGTTGGAAATTTTTTAACCAAATTGAGTAAATCTTATAGTTTGTGGAGTAAAAAGTAGTTAAAAGTTGTGTGTCCTATAAATTGTTTAAATATAAGTAAAGTTTGACCAAATTATAAGCAATTATAAATTTTTATAGACTTTAGACTAAACTAAAAGATAGATGCTTGGAATGAAGAGTGAGTTGAATAATAAAAATTAAGAAACCACTATGTCCGTTAGCCCAAACTTAGTGGTTTCTAATCGGAATAAAAATACAATTCGAATTTGAATCTTGACATGTTGGTTTGTATTAGACATACTTGTTTGAGCATCAATTAATAGTAGGCCTCGTTCAAATATACAAATGCGATACACAACTTCGATACCAAATTTCTAGTGAATTCGCTCCAAAAGCATTATAAGATCAATTGTCACATATTCAACTATTGAAGTATTTGGCATTACACATGCATCAAACACCTTCCATCGGGTAAAAACTATCCATTCCGACCATTAAAAACAAACAAGTTTATTTTATTTTTAGGAATATGTCGAGAAAACATCATCCTTTCAATGATTGAACTCGAAGAAATAATAAACCAATTTATAATAGGGTAATTATATTCGCACCACAATTTTTATTTCTTACGCCATAATTTAATTTAATTTAAGGTTTTTTATTTTTGCTCATTATAGCACTTATATTACTAACGATTTTTTATGTCATTCTTATCTTCAACTTTTTCACTAGTTATATCCAAAAGTCCGTTGAAATGACGTAAAACAAGTTATTTTTTTATCATATCTTAAAAAAAAGTGTGAAAAAAATATTTTTTCCTAATTTCAAAATATGAAAATAAAATATTTTGATATAAATTATCATCAAAACGCTGGTTTTAAAAATGAGTGATTGCCCTTCTCCGACCCTTACTGCCCAACCTGAGAACTGACAGCTAATGCGTTCCACTTATTGAACAGGGTTCTATGGTCGGTCCGTGACCCCTGGATGCCAAAGGCGCCCTTGGGGTGATCTCGTAGTTCCTACGGGGTGGAGATGATGGGGTCAGTCCATGGAAGACAAGACATACTAATTAATGGACAGTTGAATACGAGCATTTGGTGAACAAAAGTTAAGGAAATAATTGCTACAATGAACAAATATTGAGGAATTAACTATAATTAAAATATGGTATCAAATAAAAATTATTGTGACAATATAACCATATTTTATAATATACTCCCCCCCGTCTCATATATATAAGCTGGTTTTGTTTTTCAAAGTAATTAAGAAATATTATTTAATGTTATTGAAAAAGAAAATTTTACTAAAAAAAAAATCAAGTTTACCCTTATTTAATAATTAACAATTAGTAGTAAATTATTGTTGGAAGTAGTAAAAAAATTGAACATATTTGGATGGTTTCAAGAATTAGATATGTTTATATTTGTACAATTTCAAAATTGATTATAAATAGATAAATTAAATAATGGTATACTAATAAACGAACAAAACAAAGTATTCTCAATAATGAAACATAACTATATAATTATAACAACCAAAAAAAAAAAAAGTGTCTATATAAATAGAACGGAACGAGTATTAAATATCACATCAAGTGATAATCATTTTTTGGGCGATTATAGCTCTACTATAATTCAATTATATCAATAATACCTTACTTCTCATTTTTTAATATGTATTTAATTTATTTAACCATTTAGATATCATCAATGTAAATGTGCATTTGACAGATTCATTTCACTTGTACGCTTTCATTAATATGTGAATTTTTTATCATTAATTCTCAATTAATTAACATTCAAATTCATTTAATTAATATCCATCTTCATTTATATATTTCAGTATTTTTAATTCCAGTTATAAGTTAATTAGAATTTCATGTTTAAGAATGCATTTCATTATCCGTGTCCAGGTATACTAATTAGCATTCAGTTTTACTTATAAATTAAATAAATTGTTTAATATTTATTGTCACGTATATATTTCTTGCTATTAATTCTAAATTAATTTGCATTCACACATATTCAAATATTACTTTTACAGTATTTATAAAATATTTAATAGCGTGCAATACACGTTCAAAGCTGACTACTTTATTCAAAAAGTGCAAAACATAAATCCAACTAATTAACTAGATGAGGCATCAAAATACATATGGACAAAAATTGAGGACTACAAGTGAATAAAGAGAATTATCATTTAACACGAGAAACATGTTGACAAACGTACAAATTGGAAAATTTCCACCCCTTTCCTAAACTATTACTCCAATAATAAGCTAGTCCCTAGTGTTTAAAAAGGATTAAGTTGGAAATTTCAAATCTTTGCCCTTATTTTGGTAAGAGTTAAAAATCAGATATTTTAAGTAAATTTTGATAAAATTTAATTAACTATTTGATTGTAAAGTTGCGAGTCCCGCAAAATGTATAATTTAAATTAATTGTTCATTAATATATGAATGATTTACCTATAGACCTTCCTAGCACCTCGCCTGACAAACAAGTGAAGTTCTTCATTGATTTTAGACTGTGTTTTTCGCCAAATTTGAAGGTTCCATTTCGAATGGCACTAGTAGAAGTTAAAGGAGAAAATGCAGGAGCTTCTTGATTAGGGTTTCATGAGACTGAGTGCATCACCATATGGCATGTCGATAATTTTGGGAAAATAAAAGGTCGGTTGATAAGAATTAAAGTGCATAGACTGCTAAGAATTGAACAAACTTACTACCAATGACAAATATTCGCTCCTGAAAATAGTAGATTTGTTTAATTAACTGGAATGTGTATGCTTTAAGATCGACTTGAGGTCATGTACCATCAACTGAAAATCAAATTAGTCAATAGCCCTAAAACAATGGTTTGGACACAGTGTAAGCATTATGAATTCTCAGTCAAACTTTTTGTTGGAATTTTTTAACCAAATTGAGTAAATCTTATAGTTTGTGGAGTAAAAAGTAGTTAAAAGTTGTGTGTCCTATAAATTGTTTAAATATAAGTAAAGTTTGACCAAATTATAAGCAATTATAAATGAAATATCTGTAATCTGTTTTGATTAAGATAGATGCTTGGAAAGAAGAGTGAGTTGAATAATAAAAATGAAGAAACCACTATGTCCGTTAGCCCAAACATAGTGGTTTCTAATCGGAATAAAAATACAATTCGAATTTGAATCTTGACATGTTGGTTTGTATTAGACATACTTGTTTGAGCATCAATTAATAGTAGGCCTCGTTCAAATATACAAATGCGATACACAACTTTGATACCAAATTTCTAGTGAATTCGCTCCAAAAGCATTATAAGATCAATTGTCACATATTCAACTATTGAAGTATTTGGCATTACACATGCATCAAACACCTTCCATCGGGTAAAAACTATCCATTCCGACCATTAAAAACAAACAAGTTTATTTTATTTTTAGGAATATGTCGAGAAAACATCANACTATCCATTCCGACCATTAAAAATAAACAAGTTTATTTTATTTTTAGGAAATATGTAGAGAAAACATCATCCTTTCAATGATTGAACTCAAAGAAATAATAAACCAATTTATAATAGGGTAATTATATTCGCACCACAATTTTTATTTCTTACGCCATAATTTAAGTTAATTTAAGGTTTTTTTATTTTTGCTCATTATAGCACTTATATTTCTAACGATTTTTTATGTCATTCTTATTCAACTTTTTCACTAGTTATACCCAAAAGTTCGTTGAAATGACGTAAAACAAGTTATTTTTTTATCATATCTTTTAAAAAAAGTGTGAAAAAAATATTTTTTCCTAATTTCAAAATATGAAAATAAAATATTTTGATATAAATTATCATCAAAGACAAGACATACTAATTAATGGACGGTTGAATTCGAGCATTCGGTGAACAAAAGTTAAGGAAATAATTGCTACAATGAACAAATGTTGAGGAATTAACTATAATTAAAATATGGTATCAAATAAAAATTATTGTGACAATATAACCATATTTTATAATATACTCCCCCCGTCTCATATATATAAGCTGGTTTTGTTTTTCAAAGTAATTAAGAAATATTATTTAATGTTATTGAAAAAGAAAATTTTACTAAAAAAAAAAATCAAGTTTACCCTTATTTAATAATTAACAATTAGTAGTAAATTATTGTTGGAAGTAGTAAAAAAATTGAACATATTTGGATGGTTTCAAGAATTAGATATATTTATATTTGTACAATTTCAAAATTGATTATAAATAGATAAATTAAATAATGGTATACTAATAAACGAACAAAACAAAGTATTCTCAATAATGAAACATAACTATATAATTATAACAACCAAAAAAAAAAAGTGTCTATATAAATAGAACGGAACGAGTATTAAATATCACATCAAGTGATAATTATTTTTTGGGTGATTATAGCTCTACTATAATTCAATTATATCAATAATACCATACTTTTCATTTTTTAATATGTATTTAATTTATTTAACCATTTAGATATCATCAATGTAAATGTGCATTTGACAGATTCATTTCACTTGTACGCTTTCATTAATATGTGAATTTTTTATTATTAATTCTCAATTAATTAACATTCAAATTCATTTAATTAATATCCATCTTCATTTATATATTTCAGTATTTTTAATTCCAGTTATAAGTTAATTAGAATTTCATGTTCAAGAATGCATTTCATTATCCGTGTCCATATATACTAATTAGCATTCAGTTTTACTTATAAATTAAATAAATTGTTTAATATTTATTGTCACGTATATATTTCTTGCTATTAATTCTAAATTAATTTGCATTCACATATATTCAAATATTACTTTTACAGTACTTATAAAATATTTAATAGGTGCAATACACGTTCAGAGCTGACTAGTTTATTCAAAAAGTGCAAAACATAAATCCAACTAATTACCTAGATGGGGCATCAAAATACATATGGACAAAAATTGAGGACTACAAGTGAATAAAGAGAATTATCATTTAACAAGAGAAACATGTTGACAAACGTACAAATTGGAAAATTTCAAATAAGTTGGAAATTTCAAATCTTTGCCCTTATTTTGGTAGGAGTTAAAAATCAGATATTTTAAGTAAATTTTGATAAAATTTAATTAACTATTTGATTGAAAAGTTGTGAGTCCCGCAAAATGTATAATTTAAATTAATTGTTAATTTTAACTTAAATTTTAATCAACTATTTAAACTACAACAAACAAGGGACTAATTTAATAACAACATGGATCTTTTGAAAATATGTCTCATCTTAAATATACGGGTGAGATGTCCCACCTTGAAAAGGTAAATTATCTTTATAAAATTGGAAATGCAAATAACACACGGCAATGCAACCGAGATTTACATGATTTTATCGTGAGAAATATGTTGAACATGTGCAAATGAAAAAAATTCACCCATTTTTCATATCCATTACTCTAGTAGTAAGTTGATGACAACATTTACAAGTGAACTAATTTTCAATTTTTTTATTATAGTTGCTCAATCAATTTAAAATTGTTGAAATTACCCAAATTTTAGTTTAATAGTCACGTGAATCTGATGAACATTTGCCTCACCTTAAATTTATGGGCACCAACCTAAGTTCGAAAGGTGAATAAGTTTCGTAAAATTAAACATGAGGAGATCACACGACAATGTAATTGTGTGTTTACACAATTTCCGTCATTTAGCCTCTATTTGGTTTTATTAAAAATTAGTGACTTTCTTGGTCCCCTTTATTTTCAAAATACATTTCTTTTTCTTATTTTCAATCATACATTTTTAATAAAATAATATTACACGCAAATTCAGAAAAAAATTATTTATTAATCACACATTCTCTATCAAAATACTATTTCAAAATGCATTTTGAAAAAAATGAAGCTTAAACGGGCTCTAGTTTTTAGTACATTTTATAAAATTTGATAAAATATTTGATTGAAAAATTAATAAAAGTTGTCGAGTCCCATGAAATGTATGGTGGAGGAAAAATGAATTTTAAAAATAGGGGGCAAGGGCTTACTTGCTACTGAAACAATGATTAAGGACTGGGGATGCAATTTGTTTGATAAAATTTGACTTCAAATGAATGAATTCAACAAACATAAAATGTGTAAAAGTGAAAATAAGAAAAATATCATTTAGCGTGAGAAACACGTGCAAATACGAAAATTTCACACCAAGCCCCTAATCTATTACTCCGGCAATAAATTAATGTCCAGCCTTTAAAAGGGCTAAGTAAACCCTTGTACTTTGATTTTAGTTCTGAAATCAGTTTGCAATTACGGAAATTATCCAAATCTTTATTTAATATACACGCAGACCTTGTGATAATAAAAGCGTGTTTGAGCCCTATTTTTTTTTTTTTTTTTATTAAAAATACATTTTGAAAAAGTAGATTGATGAAAAATGTGTGATTGAAAAATAAAAAAAATTTTTGAATTTACGTGTAATATTATTTTATTGAAAAATATGTAGTTAAAATGATTTTTAAAAAATCATTCCCACACAAGCTCTTAAATTTATGAGCATAGATCGAAGTTGGAGACATAAATTATTGTCATAAAATTGGACATTTTAAATGCCACATCATTGCAGGAAGGGAAACCATAAACCTTAAAATGAACAATTAGAGTGAGAGTTTATTGAAATATCCCCCTCCCTTTTTGGGATTGTGTGAGAACACTTTCCCATTTCTACACACGTTAATTCAACAGAGATTTGTTAAATCTGGGTACTTAATTTACTTGGGAGTTGTTTGACAAAGTTATTTATGATTGTTTTAGTATGGCTTTTTACAAAAGTTGATGTAATGTGCGGTTTCAAAATTCATAAAAATTATGGATCTTTTAAAATGTGCAGATAATATTGAAGTTTGACATTTGAAAATCTAATAAACTTTTAACAATGTTTTATAGAAGAAGCACTTATTGTGTAACTATAAAAGAATTTTGAGGATCAACTTGCTCTTTTACAAATATTAAGTATTATGTTGCTACTTGAATAACGTCGAGGACTAAAGATGCAAATTATTCTAGCAGAACAATGAAACGATTTAAACCAATATAAAGGACTAAAGTTAAATAAGAATCAAGTTGAAACTCAAAGCAAATTTCACCATCAATCCCTAATCTATTACTCCAGTAACATGTTAACTCTGACGTTCAAAAAGGGGCAAACTAATCCTCAATCATTAATTTAGTGACAAAAAATTTGTAATTCCAGAATTTTTTTCAAATCTTTGTTTAATAGCTGCTTAGACCTCATGAAAGTATAACTCAAAAAATTTATCAACTTGTTTATTAGCTTTAAAAGTATATATCGAAAAGCTGCATGAAAATATAAGTATGTAATGGAGATTTGCACGACGTTTATCATTCGCTTATTGTGTAATTATAATGAAAATTTAAGGATTAACTTGCTCTTTTATAAAAGTTAATGACCAACTTACTACAAAAAGTTATTGCATGAGGACTAGTGATTCAATTGTTTCCAGAAAAATTAACATGAAATTAATCTATTTAGAGTTCAACCTACTTAAAAGGATTTTATAATTTTCAAGGAGTAATTTTCTACTAGAGTTTAACTCCAAAAAATTGAAAGGACTAAATATGAAAATTATTTTGACAAAAAAAAAAAAAAATTGACATGGGAATGAATCATTAAACAAAAATTAGAAGACTAGCCTCATGTTTAAGTAGAAATTAAAGTATAAATTTTAATTTAAGTTAAAATCAGGAGCTCATTTTAGTCACGCATTTTATGTGATCAAGTCCTGTTTGAGTCGCATTTTTAGTGTAAAATATATTTTTGAATAGTAAATTAATGAAGAATGTATGATTCAAAATGAATGAAATTTTTTTGAATTGTGTGTAATGTTATTTTATTGAAAAATGTATCTTTAAAAAAAAAAAAGAGAAAAATGTACTCTAATAAAAATATGGATCAAACATTTTATGGCTCAAAATGAGCTCATTTCAGCCACGCATTTTATATGATTGAGTAAGACTTAAATAAGAAAAAAATAAAAATATAATTTTAGCGTAAGAATCATTTGAAACACTTGGCATGATCTTAGCAATCAGTCCAGAACCTTCCCACCAATATAATCCAATCCAAGCCGTCCAATCATTCCCCTAAACCTATTTTCTCACTCAACCCCGCGAATTCCACGCCACCAATCTCACTGTCAATATCTTTTTGCCAATCAATCTCAACCGTTGGATCCCTTGTCACCCCTTAATAAATACACGTTTTCTGTTTCGACACATTCAATTTCAGCTCCGGATTTTTCTCAGATCTGCTCTGCGTTACTTCTCTTAATCTTTATATTTTTTGGGAATCCTGTAGATCGTGAAACGATCTGTAAATCGATTATGGATTTGGATATGTTCGTAGAGCTTTTTGGTCATTGGAGATTTTTCATACATAGCTTCAGATGTATGAATTCAGATTGGATTTGGTGAAGGTTTAACGGATCGATGAAGGTAAATTTCACGTCTAACAGTAATTGTTTGATTTCTGAATTATCGGATGTTTGGGTCAGCTTATTCATTTCCGACAACAGAGCAGAGAAAACTTGCTTCTTTCTTACTTTTTTTTTTTTTGCAGTAAATTAAAGCAATTCTTTTTGCTTCTTAGAGATCATTTAAGCCAATTATGCAGAGAGTTTCATTTTGTTTCTTGATTTATTGATTGTTCGTAATATTTTTTGTGTTATAATGGTGCTTTCTTTGCGGTTTATTTCATCAAATCACGTTTATAAGTTTCTCCTGTGTGTAATTATTTATGACTCGCGTTGTTCATGATATGCAGGTTCGTGCCGGGAATCATTGGTATATGACTATCATTTTTATAATGGGATCCTGACTGGTTTTTTTGGGCTGGAAATTATTTTTATTAATCATCAAGTGACCAAGAATTGCATTCAGCCGAGTTGAGAACCTGCACAAGGTTCTAATGATATCATATATGGTATGTTTGATTTATTGTCATGTATTGGTGATGTTGGAAGGTGTAATAAATGTGCATAGGATGAGAGGTTACTAAAAGGTTGCAAAGAGATGTGTTTTAAGTGTGGCGTGTGATTGTTATGTTTGTCTTACGGACCTTTGCCACGGTGGGTGCGCTCTCATGGCAGGTCAAGAGATCTCAATAAAATATTTCTTTTTTGTGTTTCGAGGGGAGGTGGTACGGGGATTGCCCGACTCTCCCCTCCGTGTGTGGCCTCCTTTTCCTTTTCTGCATTTTTTCCATCTACGTGTCAATTGTTGCAAAATTCCAGATCCGTATGGCATTTAAGGAAAGTTTTGGTGTGCTGAACTGGACAACCAATACACAACTTGCCTCTATTCCCTTAAAATTATTTTCATAAATTGTGTTCAGTTTAGCCTACCAAATCTACTATCTATCGGCCATGGTGCATCTATTGATTCATGCGAGAGAAAATAAAGCAATATATATTCTCGAGAAAGCCAGGACAAGTTGCTAAAGGATTCAGCATACTGAAGCATAACTTTCAAAAGAGGTACAAATATCAAGCTCTTCAAATATACAATATTTCAATTCAACCATGTGCTACATGTCTCTTAAACAATTTGTAATCTACATTAGCGATCATAATTACTTTATCCACATTCATCTACCAGCATGTGATAAATATTATTCACGTCATAGCTAGATCTAGCATGTTTACAACTACCACGTAGTATAATCTTCATCCATGTATACAAATTCTTGATTCAACCATTTATTTCCTCAAATTTGTGGACAAATCTGGTCAACACCATTCACATTTAATCCTAATGTCTTGATATAACCAACCAACTTGTTAAAAGTAGTCATCCAAGTCTATATAAGTGGATATTAGTTGACCAGAGCTGATCATTTGCCTGCAGTGGGCAGAAGAAGAAATGGCCTCTCTATATAAGTGGATATAACCTCAGCTGTTTGAATGATGAATTTTGATATTTCTTTTAACGATCACACGGCCTCTCTACTTTATTTCCTCGTTGCTTTTGTTTACTTTATCTTCTCACCCACTCCTTTTCATTAATCAACTTTCGCATTTTTGGTGATTAAAAATAAGATTTTTAGTAGATTTTGATAAAATTGATAAAATGTGGTTGAAATATTGTGGGTTCAATGAAGGATAAAGTTCAAATTAATTGTCGACTATGATTTATATTAAGGGCGTGTTCGAGTCACATTATTTTGGAAGAATCTATTTTGGAATGGTAGATCGATGGAAAATTTGTGGTTGAAAAAGAATGAAAAGTTATTGATGTGATAGAAAATATTATTTTATTGAAAAATATGTTGTTGAAAATAAGTAGAAGAATGAGAATGAAAATTTTAATGCGACTCAAACATGGGCTAAAATTTAGATTTTAATTTCTATTCATTTCCTCTCTTTGCGAACGGGTAGGACATCAGTTTTGTGTTTTTTATAATGTCAAAATTTACTTCTAATGTTCTAAGATGTCTCAGTTTTGTGTTTTTTATAATGTCAAAATTTACTTCTAATGTTCTAAAATGTCTCACTAGATGTGTTTCATTGAGGATATACCAATCTTAAGCTGTAAAGTATTCCAACTGTTGGTATGAGTTTTTCTGTTTCTAACATCTTGTACCATATTGAGACTTTGTTTTTCATCTTAGAAGACACTTGTCAGGAGGATTACCCAAAGTTATATATTGGATATTTTCGTATATTGTGAGATTTTAGCCGTAACAACTCAAATTAGTTAATTATAATCCACATCTCAAGCTAGCTTTTAATAGCATGTAAAATTATCAAACTACCACGTGACTGTAGGCAATACTAAATTTTCACAAGCTACTGCATTATTCTTTTAACATTTTTCGATTTCTAAAATAGTAAGTTCGATGATGTGAAGTTATCGGTTCTGCTGGGCTATTTCATTCAAATTTTTATGGAGAAACATCGATCGTATGATCTTTTTAATCATATTGCAGTCTCTGTTTTATATCCATTTAACAGTGATCTTAATTTACTGTTCATCTTGTAATTTCTCTCTTGAAGCAGAGATTAATAAATTTTATATTGTTTTATTGTGAATTCTATTGTGATATTTGGCCTCCAAATGCTGTAAATGTGATGAAACATGTAATGCTGGGAGGCCATCTTGTCTGAACTAGTAGAAGCAAGCTTTAGATGTTCTAGTCTTGTAGATAGTTCTTTGCTTGGTGACTGAGCTAGAGTCGTGGGACCTCCAAGGCTACATGATGGTTACCTGGTTGTTGCTGCTTCTGGTTGCTGATAAATGATAATGAACAAGTCTTCTGAAAGTAATTAGGCTTGCTGCTTCTGGATGTTGTACCTGCGATATAGTATCACTTGCTGATTTTGATTGCTGCCTCTACGACTGGAATTGCTGCTTTGCTGCTTCTATCTTCTACAATTTCTGTTGCAGGATGTTGATATGACCACGGAGTTGCTGCTTCTATATACACAACCTGCTCTCTTTTGCTGCCACCTTTTAAATTTCAGAATAATTTTGATGGTTACCTAGTTACTGCTGCCACCGGTTGCTGATAACGAGTCTTCTGAAAGTGATTAGGCTTTGCTGGTTCCAATTGTTGCCTCTGAGATACAACCGTATATGGATGCTGCTGTTAGAGGATTAGCTGCTTTCTGCCTTCTGCAATTTTTGCTGAGGCGTTGGTACGATGACCAGAGTTGCTGCTTGTGTGTGTGTGTAACCTGCTTCCTCGTTCTTACTCGTTTATGCTATTGTTGTGCCAATATTAATACTTGCTGCATGTCTGATTTATATCATACTTCTCTATGATACCGGTTGTTTTATTGAATTTGCTTCAATCGATTCGACTTTGATCGTTATGGATTTGTACCAAGATCAACTCCTAGTCAAGCGGTTCTAATTTTAACAGCCGCAACAGTAACCGTCTGATTGCACTTCAGAGTAATTTCTCAGGAGTAATTCAGTGCACTTTATTGTATTGGATGCAAGAGGTGCCTTTACATTCTAGCTTCTGGTTTGATCTCGACTCTATTTTGAGTTTCAGCTTTGAATTCCAGGTTGATTTGATGGTAATTTATCCTGATTGTAAACCTGGATATTCTGCCTAGCTGTTGAGATTTGCATCAAGAATTAATTGCCATTTCTGACTGGTAAAGTAAATTAATTACGAGTTTCTGTCTAGTGTAATGAAATTGTCATTTATGAAGATCTGAACTCCCAATATCAACTTTCTTTTGTCCAATTTACTGTACTAGATTTTGAGTTGAGCTAGAAAATTTGTGTGTGATATATCAGTTTGTTTTTGAAATATGATTCTCGTACGTATTATGGAGAAGTCAATATGATTTTGTGAGTGGTTTTTGGTTGTTAGGAATAAACTTGAGAAGTGATGGATGAAATTTTACAGGTGTTGAGGGTAAATTTTCTTGATCGTGGCCATCTACCATTTTTTGAGAGTACCAAGAACTACAAAATCTACTCGTTCAAAATTATGTCGATGCCACTTTGTACTTAGGCATGGGATGGGTTGGGGTTGGGCAGCCATTCCTGTTTCCTATCGAGTATTTTGTTGTCTCATTCTTATATCTGGCTAAGGTTTTCTATCCTGTTGACTATTTTGTTAGTGTCTAATTCTTATATTCAGTCTGGCGGTGCAGGTTCCTTGTCCTGTTTGTCGTTATTTTTTTCTTTTTAAAAAAAAATTATTATTATTATTATTATTATTATTTTCTATTTGTTAATAATAATCCATGTTACTTTTTAATGGAATGTGAATTTTCTCTCTTTTTGTATGATAAAAACTGGAGATTTGAAATGGGATTTAAACAGGGCTGTTACAGGGTGGGGACCATGTTCCTGGGGGCAATAGCCCCTGCCTGGTTTGCCCGATTAAGCCCTTGTTTGACTGACAACATTTGGTTTAATCTAATTTTGGGCTTTGCTACAAGTAGGGGGGGAGGGATGGCTAGTTTCACAGGCAAGACACATCGAGGGAGTTTTTATTTTTTTTCAATTTTTTAATACAGGTGGGGCCGGTGCTACATTGAGGGGCCTGTGAAAATAGTCCGTGTACTTGGAGAATTATCCTTTAATTTTTGTTACAAGATTATTTTCAACACGTTTACACAAATATTTTACATGTAAGTTCATAAATTTTTCGTTTTCAACAATATTCTTCAAAAAATGTTATTCAAAATTAAGTTTTGATGTTTTTGAGGTCACCAAATGGGGGCTAAGCGGGGAAGTCTCACCTCAGGGGTGGGGTTGTGGGTATTGAGTTTTAAAGGTTTTAGAGTGCTGATGTCTTTTATCTTTTCTTTCTATTTTGAGTTTAAAATTTGAAAATAGTTGACTAGCACTTGCTTGGCAATACTCTGTTTCAATAGTAAGAAAAGAATTAGGTCAATTTTTAGCGCCCCTATTTTGTATAAATTAGGCCTTTGTTTGTCAATCATTATTTAAAAATTATTTAATCCTTATTATTCATTTCTAATCACATATTTACATTTTCAAATATGTTTCATGTATAAATCTAAATTTTTTTCACATTTTTTAGTTATACATTTCTTCATAAAGTTGATATTTTAAATTTTATTTTTATTCAAAATAATGATTGTACTAAATTTAGATATTAATTTAAGTTTATGTTAATGATTTATTTTAATTATATATTTTATGAAATTAATAATCAACATATTTCATTAATTTTTATTAAAATTTAAGTGAGAAATTGATTTTAATCCTCACTAAATTGGGGCTTATTGACATATACATGTGGTGAGAATTTACAAGTACCTAGAATTTTTTTTTTAATTTATAAATAAAATTGTTTTTAAATGATTTTTTAAGAAGATTATTAGTTTAAGTAGGTTGCATTGCAGTCCAGGCAAATAGCATTTGTTAGCTCACTTGTGGTTGGAATGTGTTTAATTCCATATTCCCTCCATATTCCCTCACCTGATATAAGGAGAAATATTGCGACAATTTGTTTCTTACTTTTGGATTATGAAGAATTGTTGATGTAAATACATTATTTGTGGATAGATCCATAAGCTCTAAATGGAAGAGCGCTCATTGGCCTCGGGGCTTATGAGAGGATGGTGGTTCAAATCCGCCTGGATCTCTTTAATTTCGCAATTTCAACTTTATTTTGCATTATTAGGGATTTTTGCTGTTTGACGCGTTCTTTTTTTTTTTTAATATCAATTTATTTCCTTTTTTTCAATTATAAGTAAAATGAAAAAAAATAATAAATCTTCAAATTTTTAATATAGTTTTCAATAAATTTGGAAATTTTGGGGGGCAATTGCCAACCCTCTGTACTTTTGTCTAGAGATGGTAAAAAAGCTCATCAACTTGGACTCGGTTTGGAAAAAGTTCTAGCCGGGCCTGGCTCGGGTCGAGCCCCATTTTGGGGTGTTGGTTCGAGCCCGGCTCGACCCGGCCCGTGGTTTAAAAAAAAAGAAAAAAATATTTATTTTAGCTACTTGCGAACAGGCAGCTTAATATTAAAATAAAAAAAATAAAAAAAATCGAGCCGGCTTGGCCCGTTAAGGCTCGGGCCAAAAGCTCGGGCGAAGCCTTTTTTTTTTTTAGCCGGGCTTTACTTGGCTTGGCTCGGGCCTAAAAAAGCTCGATCCAAAAAAGCTTGGGTTCTTTTCGGTTCAGCCCGACTCGTTGACATAGCTTCCTTTGCCCCTTGCTGATGTTGTCCTTGTTCCAACGAATAGGAGTTCAGCCATTTGCTCTTTACCATTTTTTTGTTAGGTAATTGTACTTTCTTTGTAGTTTATTTCATCAAATCACGTTTCTAATTTTTTCTGCTCTATTGAGCTGCTCCATCCCCTCACACTCGTCTGCAGATCTCCAGAATGTACCGAGTTAAAATCATACAGTACAGGTACAAATCATAGAACGAATGAATTATGCAACACATGTATCAAACCAGGTTATTAAGTACAAGCCTAAGTAGTTCATACACTTGTGAACATGGATAGCACTGTTATACCGTCTGATTAAGTTGATCTTGTTATCTTATTTAAACATTTCCAGGTTTGATAATGTTGTTTCCAGTATACTCATTCTTCTCCAACAATCACTCAACAACAAGAGAAAAACGAAATAAAATGTAATTGACAAGATAAAAAAGTTTTTTCGCTGAATCCATAAAGAAAAAGTGGGACAAAAATGATAAAGAAGACGAGGAACAAGGAAAAAACCAATAAAATCTGCATCATTGGTGGATTAAGGAAGCAAACAAGAAGTCAAACTACTATTAGATGTTTAAGAAGCTTTAGTCCATGGTGACAGTACGAACTTCGATTAATTTATAAATCAAAAATCTACTCCACTTATCATATTGTCCTTTGTTAGAATCTCTTATAAATGTAGTATTTTAGACACATATATAATGACGTGTTCTTTTGTTTTACTTGGATGTTTTATTGGCAAAGTCCTAAATAAGAAAATCTTATAATGGTAATTAGAGTTATAATAATCCATGAACACGATATTTAATCACGACCTCATTCTTCCCCCACCCCCAACAGGTGTTCGAATTGTACACACCTGCGTACGTGAATATATTTTTGGGTTATGCTACATGTATCTTATGGTACACATAATGATGTCTATAAGGTACATGTGGCGCTCCCCTATTGGGGGAGCACATGGCCCGCAAACACTCCACCCAATAGGGGGCGTCACATGTACTTTATGGACACCATTATGTATACCATAAGGTACATGTAACATTATTCTATGTTTTAGTGGGACTTGTTGCAGGCTTTAGAGAGATTAGCGAAAACGAAATTATGCAATAATCACAAACAAAAAAAAAACACTTAGAAAAGCTGTAATCAGTTCATTAATTACATCATCAACCTATATAATAGCCTATCCACTACCAAACAAATACTCAATAATAATAAATAAATAAACTCATTTATGGAACATAATCCTACATTCACCCATCAATTGTAAATGTAATAAAATTTGACAGGTTATAGAGCATACTCACTTGTAATTATATTGAAGAACGTAATTGATTGAAGATCAATAGGCGTTTAGAATAATGTGTAACTCATGAATTTCTGAAAGTAAAGAACTCGCATAGTCGAATATACACACAATCCTTAAAAAACTCGTTTTATGTTAATTTTTTGTTCTTCCACATTAAATATCAGAAAACAAATTTTTTTTTGCTCGAAGAACAATGAAGATAAAACAATACAACACAAATTACGTAGTGAAACGTTCGCCTTATGTCGCACCTAATTATCACTGCCGCTACTAGTTTGAGAATCTTCATCAACGTCATAAAAAACTTCGTCAACATCTTCAACTTCATTTTCTTCCATCTGCTCATTGTGTTCCACGACGTGATTTTTATAATTTGTTGCCTTGTCAATCTGTTTCCAAAGAAAAACTCGAAGCGTAAGATTTTGTCGAAAAGTATAACCAAACAATTTACATTTCAAGTAACATTTAAAAGAATTAACCTGCGCTGATACAAGTTGCAGACGACCAGACAACTGAAATAAAGAGTTCATGGCTACGCCTTTTGAGTTGATAAGCTGAAGAAGAAACAACAGATAATGCGTGTGATATGACTTACCGGAAGGATCAAAAGTAAAAACAGAGAAAAAATTATATCAAGTTCATAAAATAACCTCTAACATGTACATAGACACAGAAATTGAGAAGTGAACTGAAGAATAAATAACGCACGTCGAATTTGAACTTATGAGAGCAAAGGTAAACCAAATGACAGATGGAGGAACAGAGTATAAAACAACTTCCACAATATACCTCGTACAAGGAATCTAAGAGTTTTGGTTCCCGAGATTTAACATAATTGCCGTGCTACAGCGTATCCATGGAAGAATGAGCTTCCCACTGCGAGATCTGGCCAAATAAAGTTTGAGCAAAACAATAACACGAAACAAGCACAAAACATATAAGTCAGAAGAAGTAATGATAATTTAGCTTCCGTTTGGCAAAATTGATAAATGGTCAAATTTTCATTTTCAACACATATTCCAATGGACTTACTTACTATCCACTAGTCTATCACTTATTTTTCTCTCTTTATAAGCTTATACAAATTCAAAGTGTTTTTGAGTCTACATCATCTTTCACGAAGAAAACAATTTCTATTGTTTTCATTTCCAACATGAGAACTTTTTTCTTTGCTTGCAAAGTCGTACCTGTGCTATTAACATGTCATACACAAATAATTTACGGTTAAGAAATTTAAAATAGCGTACCTGGATAGCCAGACATCCACCAAGATTTTTAACAAGTTGAAAGCATCATCAGGTTCCATAGATAAGATTGCTGCCTTTACCTAAGATAAAAACGTGCTGTTATGAAAAAGTTTGATTTTGCATACAACAAATTAGATGATCAAAAGTATGCACACAAGAGATAAACCTTTTTTAACGGCACAGTAGCTTCAAGATCAATACCCTTCAACATTTTTGAATCCAATATTGAGCTAAGCGATGAATCGATATTACCAAGTATCCCTAAAGATCTCAGCTTGTCCTCCATGCATAGTGTTCCAGTATCAACATCTATTTTATCTGCATCCTCTGTAAAAAATAAACTAGATCATTCATGCAGGGGAAATATATTATAGGATTATGTGTTTAACCCCTTTATTTAATGTTTACTACTTAATATCCATCAAAAAAATTCCAAGATGTGAATATTATAAAATGGAAGACTCAGAATTGATGATGGTGCTCAATATTGGTGTAATCTAATAAAGATAAAATCTTCTTTTGTTAACCTTATAATACATATAAGTTTATGTACACAAGTAAACTACATAATTTAAGTTACACGAAGACAAAAATTCAATGAACAGTAATTCTTTTAATTCAATCATATCTTAATTGATGCATTTACTCTGTTGTAAATTATCATAATATCTGGAAAAAAATTTCCGCAGTCGTGATGCCAACTGAGAAAATGTCGAGTCAAAAAATAAAGGCTCATCGACCTGAAATATGTAAAATATGGCAACTTCAGGAGAGAGCTTTAATTTTTAAGCACCTTTATTTGCCACAGAATTAGCTCCATTCTTTCCATCCATCAAATCCAACACTTTGGGTTTAGGAAGCAATGCACCCTCAACATTTGCACGATCCAGAGCAGTAACTGCTTGTCATCATAACAACACTTCACAACGTATACAAGTCATGAACTTGATATTTGGAATAAAAAGAACATATTTCATATAATAGTTTTTGAAAGTTGATATACAAAGTCAAACTGAAAACTAAGAAAGTAGCATTTGCATGTCAAAAAGATCTACAATAAAGATTGATGCAAAATACTGATAGGTGAATCCAGTTTACTTTTATTAACCCCGTGAGAGTTTTCATTACTGATGAAAGATGAAACTAAAAGGAACTATAAGGGCTTTCTTTTCAAATTGGTCTGTTCATACTTCATATTAAGTTAGGATGAAATGAGCTATTTGAGCTATCATGCTTTCATATAGTGCACATGTACTATTTATCTTCATAGATGCACTAAGGCAGTGGAAATTCTAAGTTATTTTAAATTTGATGTATTCAAGAAGTAACTGTCAAAAACACAGTATGTACTGGGAAAGCTTGGTAATGCAGGCAACAGCTGAAGAGTACCAAAGGCTTGTAGACAAGACAAAGACAGTTTTCTTCCTTATATAGTATGAGTTTTTCCTTCAATAATTAATACAGTACCAAAGGCATGTAGACAAGACAGAGACAGTTTTCTTCCTTTATATAGTATGAGTTTTTCCTTTGATAATTAATACAGCCAATAATAAACCTGATAACGCATATTTGGTACACAGTATTGGACTGAAACTATAAATACCAAGATTGCAACTCTTTTTTGGTAGAATCCAATCTCCCAGACGAACATTCTTTCAGTGGAATCATAACCACACCATATCATTCAAACCAGGGTAATGACAACTAAAATATTAGAGAAAGTGAGAGAGAACTGCCTTACCTTGATTCTGCCTTTTGGATGTTTTCTTTGACTTGTGGGATTGACTGATGGGTAGAAGGATTCCATCATCTGAACTATTTAACTTTAAGTCTGTTCCAGAGTGCACCAGAACTTTCTCAAATGACGGTTTTATTAGGAAACCATAGGCAAGAAACACGTGACCACAAGCAAGCTCGGAAACCGTTTGTAGCTTTGCAGCAAATACATTAGGAATTGGTCTCTTGTGTTTCTTTAAAACTCCATCATCATCAGATATGCTGATCTTTGTGGGTTTGGAATTGCGTACTTCGTCAATTGTCTTTCCATGCCAAAAATAACCCACCCCCATTTCTGATATACCCAAAATACATAGACCCTCGTCATCTGGATCACTGCTACTAATGCACCTGCTATCCAAGAAGATATCAGGGTGATCCATTGTAATAAATGCACATGCCGATTTGGTTTTGCTACCGTCAATTTTCCAGACTGCAACATATCTTTCACCCACACAAGAAGAAAGCACATATCTCCCATCTTCAGAGAAAATCATACATCTAACAGCCCCCTAGTTACCGACAAACAATTTATGAGCCATAGGTGAAATGAAAAGTCAGAAAATTATCTCTATTACTGTCAGTAAAGGAAAAACCGGTCAAACAAAAAGATGTCTACAAAAGAGAACTGAAGAATCTCACAGGATGGCCTGAAAACTTCTGCACTTTCTTGAGATTTGAGGCATTGAAAATCTTTAATTGGGCCGCTGCAGTTGCTATCCATTTTCCATCTGATTTGGAGGATATCCACCCAAGAAAGAAAGT
>CAIGRB010137973.1:72730-84220 GCA_903798255.1 Fraxinus quadrangulata
GTCCTTATTTTTGTCCTTGTACGTAACTTGTGACAAGAATTAACTATCATCATATTACAACCAAACCTAATCAAGCTGCAAAATAAGGGGAGCACTAATCTCATGTTGACATTGTAATAAATATTTTGAAATCAATCATATCGAGTTTATGTTAGTTCTCACAATTCTTGCCAAATACAATTTTGATCATCTAAATACGATAACTATCATTAGTTTATCAGGTGCACGCATTTTGTATTTTGTTTTGCTTCCATTTTAATTATTAACACATGATGAAATATATAAATACAAAACATATGTAGGAAATCGAGATTAGAGAAAAGTATCACGAGGAAAGTAACTACTCCTGAACCTGACTCGAACCCTGCCACTGCTCAAACACAAGAATTAATCAAAAATATCCTTGACAGATTTAAAATTAATTTTTTTCCTTGAATTTTTTTTTATTTCTTTTTACAGCCCAGTATAAAAAAAATTAATTCAACTCAAGCTCGTCCCTATAGCCTTCCTTGTGACGCCGTTCTTGTCAAGCTGAAAGAAAGTCTATTCCACATAACGCATATATAAGAATGGCTTATGATAATAAAAAAAAATGCCAATGAAAGTTAAAAAGTTAAAAATATTATAAGTATGATATTTTACTTCCAACACCACCTATTTGTGGTTATAGTACGTTCAACTAATACAATTCTGATAGTTTAAACACGATCTTTAATTAAATATATGTAAGGAAATCGAATACTGAATTTGCTATTACAACTCTGCAATGCATTAATCCAATCTCAACTAGTTTACTCATGAAACAACAGAGAAAGTTGCCTTTCAAATTCAGTAGCAGCATCTTCAAAATTCTCGTCTACAGAAAGCCCATCTAAACAAGATCGTACAAAAAAACTAATAAAGAAGACTGGATTCTCGTCTTTACTTGAACAAACTTTTGGACAATGGCAACAACATGCTGCTATAGAGGCACTTGAAGCACTTGCTGAATGGAGGCACCAGTAGTAGAAAGAGTATTTACGATAGAAGCACATGATGCTGGGGAAACAACATGCAAAGTTATCGTGGCAAGAGATCCGAGGTTTGCCAATTGAAGAATTCCAGGTAATGCTACTCCAGTTGAAACTACTGACTCATCTGGCTGATCCCACTTTCTCTTTTTTCTAGAACTTTCCAAAACGTTAAAAAGAATCTGAATTATGATAAACTGAACATATTTTTTTCATCCAAAATATGCCAAACAGAGAAATGCAGCAAGTTAACTGAGTCCCTTTAGCTCAAGTGAATGTCAATACTACAATCAATTTAGATGTTTTCCATGTTTTCTCTTAATGTAGCAACTCTGGCACATTATATCCAAGAGGCGAGATACCAAAACCATAACCCCTAACAAAACAATCATGTCAAGTGGGAAATCAATGGGGAAGAAAAGATATCAGTTTAGACAAGAAGAAGAAAATGTGAGACAACCAATCATGTCGTTGTGGCCATTCTTCAGCAAATCACTTTCAAGATTTATGTGATAATAAGTAGCTTTTTAACCTTAGCCAAACTATATATTTTTACAGCGCCAGATACCGAACAATTTTCCTTCTTCGAAAATTTTATTTACAGCAAAAGAGCATAACACAAAGGATATATGTGGAAACTGATAAGATAATGTCAAACATCAAATGCCAACAAAGAGTTCGACCATGAAGTCCACAATATGATTCACATCAATGATGAAGATTGCCTCGTATTAGTTTTCATAATGAACTATGGAGAGTTGATTTGAGCATTCCACAACAAAATGTCTTATTTCTATTACCAAAGATGTATTTACCATGGACATTTATAATTCTGCTCATCAACTCACTTTCTCATCAAAGTTACCTTTCCGACGAGTACCCTACTAATATATGTCCAAAGCCAAGTCACAACTAGGGCTCTTCAGTTTCCGTGTTTTGAGATTATTCCGTGTTTTGGCTTGAAGCTCATTTTTTTTTTTTTTGAAAAATTCGTTTTTGAAAACGGAAAAGAGAACGCGTTTTCACTGTTTTGAAAAATTGAAAATATAAAATGGCATGAAAACAGCAAAGAGAACATGGCCTTATTGTGTGAATATATAGTTGAAAATAAGTATAAGAAAAAAAGAATGTTAAAATAAATGATGTCAAACAAGGGATAAATGATAGGTTAATTAAATGTAATTTTACAACCTATTAAATATAGCCATCTAAATTGTTGATGTTAGATAGTATTATTATGAAAATTATTCACAAATTACACTTCAAATGTAATACCTTACTCATAGGATATGAAATTATGGATTTATTGATGGTATAACATAGTTCCATTCAATTTCAATATGAAAAAATCACTTCAAACCTTGCCTCTTAAGTTTTAATTTAAAATATAAAGTATTAATAATTATTTATCAAAAATCAAGTATATTTACCGTATCTCATCCACACCACACCACACTACACCCACTGTTTTTATATTATTCTCCATTTGTCGCACATGTCGGTTTACTTTCCTTTTTTTGTTTCAAATTAATAAATTATAGTTCATTTTCCTGAGTGTTAATTTTTATATTTTCTAATATAATTCTATTTAATGTGTCTTTTATCAACAAATATTGTTGTTGATTGGTTTAGAAGATTGAAAATTTTGGTTAAGTGTCAAAATCAAAAAATTTGGAAAAGTGACTTTCGTGTCAACTTCGATGAAATATTCAGACTTGGTCCGATAGTCAAATTACATATGTAAATAGGCTAACTTGTTCTACTCGTCGAGTAGATCCTCGTGGTATATTTGGAATCTCAAAACCGATTTCGAATAAATGAGAAATTGCTGTCCAAAGTTTGGAAGAAAATAGAGGAAGCTGTTGCTAGCTTCGTGCTAGCTTGTCGCTCGAGCGACATGCCATCTTCGCTCAAGCGAAGCTCTAGTGAAAAGCTAGCGACGAAGTCTCTGTTACTCTTGCTAGAGCGATATGTCTAGCAAGAGGCGAGCGACGGTGAATGGTGCGACCTTTGCCAAGTGCTGTTGAATTTGTGGCGTGTCACTTCATTCACAACCCCTCATACTCTATATATAGGACCCATTGGACGTCCATTTTCCATTCTATATCATATTTGCATTGAGCATTGTATTAAAACTCTTGCAAATCACTTCCAAATTCATTCAAAATCAATTTCTTCTTTGTAGAGAGAGACTCCGTCGAAAGTTCGTCGTAACTTGTGGTTTGAAGTGCTTCTACTACAAGTTGAATCCGTTGTATCTTGGAAGATAAGTGTCGACAACCGTGAGCACCATAGCAGGGCAATATTGTTTTAAGGAGAAAGTGCTATCACTTGCCTCGGATTATCTTTTTCTTCTTCTTCTTCTCCATTTAATATTATTCTCCATTTGTCGCACAGGTAGGTTTACTTTCCTTTTTTTGTTTCAAATTAATAAATTATAGTTCATTTTCCTGAGTGTTAATTTTTATATTTTCTAATATAATTCTATTTAATGTGTCTTTTATCAACAAATATTGTTGGTGATTGGTTTAGAAGATTGAAAATTTTGGTTAAGTGTCAAAATCAAAAAACTTGGAAAAGTGACTTTCGTGTCAACTTCGACGAAATATTCGGACTTGATCCGATGGTCAAATTACAAATGTAAATAGACCAACTTGTTCTACTCGTCGAGTAGATCCTCGTGGTATATTTGGAATCTCAAAATCAATTCCGGATAAATAAGAAATTGCTGTCCAAAGTTTGGAAGAAAATAGAGGAAGTTGTTGCTAGCTTCGTGCTAGCTTGTCGCTTGAGCGACAGGCCATCTTCGCTCGAGCGAAGCTCTAACGAAAAGCTAGCGACGAAGTCTCTGTTACTCTTGCTCGAGCGATATGTATAGCGAGAGGCGAGCGACGGTGAATGATGCGACCTTTGGCAAGTGTTGTTGAGTTTGTGGCGTGGTACTTCATTCACAACCTCTCATACTCTATATATAGGACCCATTGGACGTCTATTTTCCATCCTATATCATATTTGCATTGAGCATTGTATTAAAACTCTTGCAAATTACTTCCAAATTCATTCAAAATCATTTTCTTCTTTGTAGAGAGAAACTCCGTCGAAAGTTCGTTGTAACTTGTGGTTTGAAGTGCTTCTACTACAAATTGAATCCGTTTTATATTGGGAGATAAGTGCCGACAACCGTGAGCACCATAGCAGGACAATATTGTCTTAAGGAGAAAGTGCTATGACTTGCCTCGGATTATCTTTTTCTTCTTCTTCTTCCCCATTTCTTGTTTTGGTTTCATTTTGTAGTTTTCATACTACATTTTCCAACCCATATATATAGTTTAGTCACGCTCTTGCTGATTAAACTTTGTTTGTTTGATTACATAAATAATATTTTCTCGCTATCATATACCCTCGGAACAACAAATATGACCTATCATTATTTAATGTACGAATGTATTAGAAAAAGTGTAATTGAAATCTATAGTTTCAATATGTATTATGGGAGAAGAGTTCTAGAAAACGATTAGCACAAGTGCAAAGCATTATTGTCTTAAAGAAAAAAAGTCGAATTCTTATCTCGGCCAAATTCTTATTTTTATTTATTTATTGCATTTCTTATTCTTCTACTTTTACATCGAGGTAAGTCGAAATTCTGCACAAATAATTCATATATTGAATAATAGTAAGAACTTACATTAATATTTTAAACAATAATTATGTAGTTGTTAAACTCACACAAAGTTAATGAGATAGTCACGAAATGAAGAGGAAAAGAGAGCGCCGAATATCTCAATCAATTGTACCAGCAACATCTTTGATAATAAAAAAAAAATTTGTGAAACCATAGGGAAAAACTGGAAATAAAATCAAAGAACAATGCTACAATGACAAATTAATAAATTAATTTTTTTTAATATGCCACTATTTAGTATATTTTGTTATTAACAAATATAAATTACTCATATTTAAATTATTATTTATTGTACAGTTAAAAAATATAAAGAAAATTTGTTGTTCCAACTATATAAATTACATTTTTTTTTTAATCTGTGTAAAAATGAAAGCAAATCTATATATGTGGGATGGGAGGCGTATTACATTAGTGCAATGCTACATAGGAGCTAATAACTATATAGTTACATTTAACCGATATACTAGTATCAATCAGATAACTACACTTCTATTTTATTCAATTGAGTTAATCCATCCAATTTCATTTCTTGAATTGATAAAAATAGATGGCGTGACGGTCACAAATGATCATCATTTATTGCTCCCAAGTTATACTTATTTTACATCAATAACTAATTGTTACGTATGATTACCATAATTTATTGAGTGTCGTGTTGTCGTTATTCATTAGTAAAATTAGATGAACTTTCCTTAGTTGAAATTATATGAAAAGACCATACGTACACGGCCTTTGGCCCTGTACGCATAGCACTTTTTGCACTCATGCGCCCTCTATACATACCAACATTCTCTTCAAAACAATTCAGTGTGAGAATTCTTTCCAAAAATAAAAATAAAAATGTAGAATCAGCACGCGAAGAGAACCCGAGACAGTCCAGTACACCGACCGAGTACAGACATTTTTTCGTTTGGCTTTCCACTTCTTCAAAAAAAAGAAAAAAAAAAAAAATTAAGAAAATTTGCGCTCGAAATGAACATGGTTGTGATGATAATACTAACATAATCCCTTTCTCACGAAGCAAAAACAAATTCTTTGGTTGCAATGACACTTTAAGACATCAAACTGCCATACAAAAGGGAGAGGGATGAGTCAGATCTAAAAGATAGGCATATGTCGATGTAGAAAGAAGAGATATATGTTCTACAAAGACAGTTGGGCTTAGCTAATCCACTCACTTAGAAGAAGAATGAGAACCCGAACCAAAATCTGTTACCGTCTTTTAAAGTTTCGGGTTGTTGTTCGGCATGTACGGACCAACAAACCAACTCCAATTCCGATCCCCAAGCAAATGCCAAGGCCTATGCCAACACCCACCCGAACACCAGCATTAAACCAGGAAAGTTCCCCGTCTTCACCTTCTATATATTCGGTCTTTCTCCAATACAGGTTATCATAGTCTTCCTCGCTTTCCGGTTTATAACTTTTGTACTCTGCAACCTGTAAAGGGTATAATGGAAATATCACGATTTGACTCGGGTGCATGTCTATGGAAACAGCACGAATATTATCACTAATGTCTACTAGCTCTCTATTATTGGTTTGTTCAACAAGGTGGATAGTACAGTAATCGACAACATCAAAGTGAAAAAAGTGAAAATCTTGTTTATTATAATCTTGAGTCCTCCGTGCCAAACAACCCCAAAAGTAAACCATAGGTGACTTCAGATTTAACGCTCACAAAATGAAAGATACGATGACACAACCAAAGATTAAGTAACAATTCATTAACACGTTTAAACATGAGAGTAAATATAAAAGTTTATATACACTAACCTTTCTTGTTAGGCTTCTATACCTATATAGATACACAACACTCGGGACATGGATGTGACTAATCCAATCATTCATCCTAAAGAATATACCGTTTAATAGCATGTCTCCGTGTCCAAGATTAATATTCATTATAAACATATACCATTTAATGTCTAAAACAAGATTCCATGTCCCATGCGGACTTCCAAGTATTGACTCCCTAACAACTAACAAGTACTTCAACATTGATAGAAAGCTCCATGTATCGTAGGCATCATACTTTAAATACTTTTCCATTATGATTGAATATTAGAAGATTGAGTTCAAGCAAAAACATAGTTTTACTTAATATTTGGCATTAAAAACAAAGATCTGTGTTTTCTTGAAAACAATGTAGTTGAAAAATAATACATGTTGAAAAATCTTATAGTAGCATACATGTGCAAAATATTATAAAATTTTCAAGAAAAACTGAAAGTTATGGTCACACAGATCCTGAAAAGATAATTGACCTCCAAAAGGTTGCTACGGGATGCCGTAAAGTGATTTAATGGGCCCCACAATTGAAGACTACCTACCCAGTTTTTGCAATGATTGGATCAAGATGTGGATAATGCAAGAGGAAAACGGAACACAAGAGAATACTCTGTTATTTCAAAATGTGTGCCTGCCTGCCCATACCCTTGTGACATGTTGAGGATAAGACTCGACTTATAGTCCAAGATACAATTTCTAACGAAAAATCGCAATTCGCAAACAAACATGTTTCGCAAGAGGATGCAAGCATAAATCAATAATGGAACGATAAGATAAAATGACACGATCTGGTGCTCATATTCATGTTTGTCCTTTGGGTATAAACATTAGGACTACATTAACAGGTAGTGTATTAATCAATGGCTGCAATAGTATAGGTAAAACTTTGAAGATGGCGAAAAAAACATTCAAGAATTGCACACACGTAATTAGTTATAAATTCTGGTACGAATAATTCTCTTGCCAGATATACCAGTTATTGCTTTTCTGAAATTCAAATTATTGCAGTAATACGTACAGTGAATGCTATGGACATTGAATTATGGGATATGTAATAAATAGAATGAGAATGCAAGACTCTTATGTGTCAGATACATCAAGAAAAATAAATACTCAGTGAAAATTTGGTCTGTACGCAGTATTGAACAAAACTCGGCAGCTTATGTAACAATATTTTAGCTTGTCTTTATTATTTTATACTATCTAGTGCTTTAAAAAAATGCTCTAAACCGAACGTGCCATTATTGAACAACATTACCTGTAGATCAGGTCCAGATGGAACATCTTCATGGGACTCGGAGGCTTCGCATTCCGGAATCATGTCTAACATTCCCTTTTTATGTTTCTTCCCATGATTAAGCTGCAACGTCTTGGTTAATATGATTGGTGTTCCCGAGAAACAACCCGCAACAAAAACTTCGATTGTTGGGGAAGATGATTCAGCGCCCATTATGTGTTTCCCCTTGAGAAATCCAGTGCCAGCAGTCATTAGTGATTCACAATTCATGCTCCAACTCCGGGCCAAATTGTTTGTTTCCCCGGTAGAACCATTGGCTTGGGACATTCCCAAAATCCCGGAGAGCACGAGCTCCTTTTTATTAAAAACTTCAAACCTCGCACTACCATTTAATCGTATACTATCCGTGCTAACAAATGTAGCCTCTTCGGATTTCTTATCTATCCTATCCCTTCGAAGAAGGCAAGAAACTCCTTCAGAATCAATTGAACATCTTACACCGTTCACTTCAAGGAGTGTGTCACGGATCAAAGGGCTATGATTGAGAGAGAGAAATTCTGGGGTCGAATCATCAACCCTGAAATTGCTGATACTAACATAGAACACTCGTATATCAAACCAAGGCAACGAAAACTTGCTCGAGGATTGGTATAATGGGTGCCGGATTATTTGTAGGCAAGGATCTTTCACATGTCCATTGCTATGCGTTTCGTAAGAATTCTCCATCTTTCTTGAACTTATTTTGCACCAAACTCCTTCAAGAACATTGATAGAACCAGACAAAAGCAATCTACGAATCCCGGGACACCCTGTTTCAATATATACATTAATAAAAGCAAAGTATTGAAGGAATCAATAACATATTGCAAATAAACTAACTAGGTGTTAATGAAACTTTCCATTTCAAAGGAGTCTTTCACATACTTCAAGTAATGCAATTCATTAGCTTGTTATTCAGTAAGAATCAGTGAAATGGCAGGATCCATATAAAAAAAGAAAAACCCAAAAATTCAATAAAAGTTATGATCAATACCTCAATCAGAGAAATACAAAGTTAAATAATGTCAGAAATATTAAATGAATATTACCAGTAGCAGAGGAACCTGATCTATAGAACTGAAATCCTTATTAAAAGGAAAAGAGAAGACAAAGTCAACTAACACCCTAATATTTTGACTTTACCAACAAAATTAAACAGGGATTAAAAAGTTAATTCCATTAACTGTTTCAGTCAAACACATTCAATCAAGAAATCAAAACAACCTAATTTTACAGAGAAGCAAAAAAGCTAATAAATGAAAATAAGTGAAACCCATATCAGAAATTCATAAGAAATAATTTTTTTTATTTTTTTTAACCATAAGGAATAAAACAGTGGATTAAGGAGTGGAAACTTGTGGGGTTTCTTGAGAAATCAAGAAACATACCAAAAATTCCAAAAAAAACACAAACTCAAAGCTATTTTTGATCATTTCATCACTATATACACAGATTATCCAGTAAGAAGAGAGAGGGTATTGGGTGGAGGTGGGGAGTAAAAGATGCCAACAAGATAGCCGGCCAGTATACAGAAATACACGTCACACAAGCCAGCCTACTCAACAAACAAAACCCAAAAAGAAAAAAGAAATAAAAACACTCGTTCAGAGTGATGACAAAAATTTACAAATTTAGAGAGTATAATAAATAAGATCTCACTATTTTATTGCTTCTGCAAAATTATTAATATATTATCGTTGAATGAATTGATTTAACTTTGTGAAATAGTTTAATGAACTGATTTTAAGTAAAAATGTAACATATTTGTAATAAAAATTCCAAGAAAATCACTCACTGTTTCCTGAAATAGAGAGCTTCAAAAAATATAATCTAAATGTTGGGGGCTTTAAATATCCCCCCTACCCAATTCTTGTTGACCAAGATTATATACAGCGACCCCATTAATTGGATTATCCCTTAAAAAATGACTACTTTGGTTGATGTTTTAGCAAAGACTACCTCAAATGGAAGATTCTCATTCCTGTTTGATATAGTTTGTGATTGAGACTAAGACGATATATGTGATCATGCGAACTACGAACTTATCATTCCAGGCCACAATCGAGTATTGCACCATCTAGTTTCTAGGCTTACAATGTTGGGAGAATGAAACTTTAATGACAATTTTTGCTTCTTAGATTAATAAATTAAAACTTGAGTAGTACACTTACAACTAATTGAACTTCGTGTCTTTACTAGTCAATTTTAAGTAGTGTGTATACTTAAAAAAATATACTTATATTTACAAATGACTACTATTGCAAAAGAATCCGACCCTTAATGCATTGTTTGCGAATAAGACTAAGATTATAGTTGATCATCTTTGAATAAACAATCAAATACCATCTAGTCCCAACCATAAATGATGTCAACCATATTGATCCTATTCAAGATCGTCGAGAGATATTCATTCATTGAATTTAAGGCAAAATATTATCATCTCTATGGGACTAAATCCCGAGTTAGAGCTACTTGAACTTTATATTTTTACTCGTTGATTTTAAAGAGTGCATCTAACATAAAATGGAGTAGGTTTTATTTATTTATTTATTTAATGGAGAATGGATTACTTCTGAGGATATAATTACATTTTTTTTTTTGCTAAAATCTTGAAATTCTCGAGTCATTGGGATATTCTAAGACATTTACATGTAATGTAATATGTGGTATATTCTATTCAAGTATGCTTTGGTGCCATTTGTACCAACTTATTGGTACGAATATATAATTAAATAATGGTAGAGGCGCCCTTTGACCAGAAGAGTATTACGATTAAAAGTTACTTTCTTAAAAAATAAGGTTTTTTTTTTTTTTTAAATCACAAGTATTTCACATATAAGTTAAAGTTTTATCTATTAACTATTAAAGTTTGTATTGATAAAAGTAATTTTGAAAATTAATTTAGTTCGTATATATAGTTGTTTATTGGTTGTCTGTCTCCACATTTTTACACATCATAAGACTACAATAACAAGGATGCAGAAATAAAAATATAAAAAAAAATATTTCTATTTAGGGAATTATTTAATGGGCAGTAAGTGGTGGGTGGGGGAGAGCATCAACTATTGGATCAAGAATCATAAGACCTTATCCAAAAATATGACTTTAAAACGAGGTAGATCAGTCTTGAAATTGAATGAAAGTGATGTAGAGCTTATCAAAATCTGGCATAATCACATGATTCTTAATTAATATTACTAGCTAATTACTTGGAAAAGTAGAACATTATAAATAATCAATAATTGACGGTCCTCTTTTCAATCTCGATGTACAGTATAAAATTCGTTGTAAAATAAAGTTATCGTGATCATCATCAGCATAGGTGGCACAAAACTCATGATTGATAAGTACTATTCCCCCGTGCCTGGCACGGGCTACCTCAAAATTAAGTCGTCATTGATCATTCATTGTCTTGGCATGATCTGATTTGCACCTCTACTCATTTTTTGGAATACCCGGATCGAAGCTTCAAAACAAAGCATTGATTGAGAGGAGGATATCCACACTTCTTTTACAGGTTGGCTTAATGATTCTCATATGGTGTTGTTGCTGTCTGTGGGGAAAGCAAGCTCAAAAACACCAAGATATACAACAATAGCAACAAAAAGCTGTAGAGCCAACCAGCTTTTATGGGTGTTGCGTTTTTTTATATTGAAAGTATACGATATCGTAACAAGTAATATAGAGTTTGAATTATTGTTTCCACGAAGACTATACTTTAGACCTTAATT
>CAIGRB010137980.1:0-20185 GCA_903798255.1 Fraxinus quadrangulata
CCTTCAACGTTTTGTGCGCTGGACATCCTTCCGTCCACGTTCCGTCTAATTTTCCGTTCATTAAATACAAAAAAATGATTTTTTCTACCAATATACAAGGATAAAATAGTCATCACCCATTGAAACCCTTCATCTCATCTCTACGTGCGAACGTTCCACAGCGATTCAAGAAAATTCCAAACTGCTCTTCCATTTCTTCAATCGTCCCTCCATTCTCTTCTCATTGTGTTCGCGTTTGATCTGCCCGCGCAGTTGCCTGACTAGTTTTAGTATTTTTTAAGCGAGTAAAGGTAAGAAACGCTATGTATTCAGTGTTTTTTAGTTTTCCAGTTAGTATTTTGGTGATTTGCATAGTTGAGAGTCTGTTTTGAGTTTTGATTATGTTTATTGTTGTCTCACAGATCTTTGAGTAACAACATGTTTCTTCCATTTTTGAGAAACCCCGGCCATGATCGACCAAGTTATGGTATATTGTTCATCCTCTAAATTTGTGTGTGAACTAATTTGATTCCATAGTGCATTTTCCCCAATTTTTCTGTCACTATGCATATTTCCATTTGGCGTGCAGTTGTTTGGATCTTTCCCTTTAGCGTGTAGTTAGTTTTATCTATTTGAAGTGATCTTTATACATTACCTGTAGGTAGGAATTCTGAATATTTCACTCTCGAAGTACGTTATGGAGGCCAATTTTTTGATAAGCCAAACAATGTGGCGTATGAAGGGGGTTTCATTCTTTTTGTCGACTTCTTTCAGGGTAAATGGTGTACTAAAGAGAATTTGCATAAATTCTTACACGGAACTTGTAATGAAGGAGTGCTGAAATTTTACTATAAGAAGCAAAAAATGAGTTTAGGGAGGGGATTGACGAGATTGGAGACTGAAGAGGATGTTAAGAGAATGCTTAGTGATAGGGATGGACATTCAGATGTGAAAATATACGTCGTAGCCCGAATGCAATCATATGCATTGCCTTTGCAACTTTGCTCTTCAGAAGCAGATAAAGACCAAACATTTGAGGGTTGTTATATACCTTCAGCCGGAGCAATCGAAGTGGAGGAGCATGAAGGAAATTGGTCAGACCAATGTTTGCAAGAGAATGCCGACGAGTTGTGGTCACAGTTCGAGCAAACCTTAGAATACCAAAATGAAGAACCAAGGGTGGAAGATGAAGTTGATGATGAGGATGAAGAACCAAGGGGGGATGAGGAAGTCAAAGGTTTGGTGGAGTCCGATTATGAGATAGATATGGAGCAGGAGCCTAAAGGTGGGAGTGAAAGGGCTAATTTTGACTTCGAATTTGGTGTATCAAATGAGCAGTTTAGGGATTCGGATACCGACTATGGGAATTTCGATGATCTACGAAGCATTCATAGTGAAGAGGAGGGCGATACAGCTTCAAGAAGGGGGGCTTCCAATGCTGTTTTTCATGTTGAGACGGATTTGGAGAATCCAGTGTTTCGAACAGGTCACTGGAACATATTATGCACTTCAATTTTAAACATGATTATGTATTTGAGCTTACTGAGCATTGATATGCATTGAATTTTCGTTTGTGCATGCTTGGTGTTTGAGTCGAAGGCCATACTAAAGGATGCAATCACCGAATACTCAGCTAAAATGAACAGAGAGATTAAGTTCAAAAAGGATGACACTATCAGATTGCAAGCCAAATGCAATGGAGAATGTCCATGGGTGTTGTATGCCACCAAGGAGCATACAAAGACAAGTTGGGTTATCAAAACTTATGTAGACGAGCATGTCTGCCCTATGGTGTATAAGAACTTTAGAGTGACCTCCAAGTATCTAGCAAATAGGTATTTAGCTGACTTGAGGGCTGACCAAAAAATGCCATTAACTACATTCATGGAGAGGGTTAAGCGTGATGGATTAGGAGACATCTCATGTTGGCAAGTATACAGAGCGAAGGAGAAGCCACTTGAAAAAATAAGAGGGAGTGTGGTGGATCAGTACAGATTGCTGTGGGATTATTGTGAGGAGTTGAAGAGGACTAATATGGGGACCACTGCTGTGGTTGAGGGGTATGCTGGAGAATTTAGATGCATGTATATTTGCCTTGGGGCTTTGAGAGATGGTTTTATTCAGGGCTGCAGGAGGGTGATTGGAGTAGATGGTTGCTTTTTTAAGACGGAGCATGTGGCCAGTTTTTTACCGCGGTTGGGGTTGATGCTAATAATGGCATGTATCCTGTTGTATATCCAATTGTTGAAGTTGAGAACGGAGATAATTGGAGGTGGTTTTTGGAGCTATTGAAGGATGATCTGCATATACACAGTAGTATGCATTGGACGTTCATTTCGGATAAGCAAAATGGGTTGACTAATGCAATTGGGTCATTGTTTGAGAATGCAGAGCACCGGACGTGTGTTCGACATCTATACAACAATTTTAGTGTCTGACACAAGGGTTTGGCTTTGAAAAATTATTTGTGGAATGCAGCCAGAGCAAGCACTGTGTCACAGTGGGAAGAACATATGCAAAGGATGTTGGAGTTCGACCCGACTGCTTATGCCTGGCTTGAAGGAAAACCAACTTCACATTGGAGTAAATCCCACTTCAGAGAATGGAATCAGTGTGACATGCTACTCAACAACTTATGTGAATCTTTTAATAGCACCATTGTAGCTGCAAGAGAGAAGTCAATATTAACCATGCTTGAGGATATAAGAGTATATTTGATGAGGAGAATTGCGGCCCGTAGGAACTCCTTTGATTGTTTGGACAGCATCTGTAGGTCCTAGAATTCAGAAAATTCTGGAGAAACATATTAAGCTTGCAAGATTGGAGTGGGCGGAATACGCAGGCAACGAAAAGTTTTGAGTCCGACACAATGCAGGGCCTGTCCAACATGCTGTGGATTTAAGGGCGAGAACTTGTACATGTCGTGGTTGGCAATTGTCAGGAATTCTATGCATGTGGTTGCCTCCGTTGTATGTAGAGGCTTCAACGTGATGGAGTTCGTGGATGACATCTACAAGAAAGACACATATATCATGACATATACACCAGCAATTTCTCCTATCACAAGTCCGAACGAATGACGTACCCCAGGATTGAAACCTCTCACTTCACCAATGTACACAAAGAAGGCTGGGAGGCCCAAAAAAAAAACAAAAGAAGAGAGCCAAACGAGGTGGATTCTTCAAGTCAGCCAAAGAGGTCTACTTCACAACCAACTTCGGGAGCAACCATAGGTCAACGAAAAAGATCGGGGCTCGTCATTACACGTAGGAAATATGGCGGTGCTGGACACAACAAGAGAGGCTGTAAAGGGGCACCACCTCCAGTACTAATTAGGGTGAAGGTGACTGTCAAGTTCTCCTGAGCAATTTTTTTGGCTTTTGTTTGTGTTCATTCAGTGCACAGGTAGTGCCATGCAAGAATTGGATGTAATATAGCACCTTAGGACCTGTTTTTGGCTTTTGTTTATGTTAATTCAGTGCACAGAATTATGCTTGGTTCAGAACTTTTTTTGGCTGCACAGTGGATATTTTGTACATTTCATATGAAAAGTTGTAGCACAATTGTTTCATTGTATGTGTTCATTTTTACTTCAATTTTTTTTGGTGAATTGGTGGATGAACTGTGCATGAGTTTATGCGATAGAATTGGTGTGTATCCAGTGTTTGAATTGTCGTGTCAAAACGGGCAGGAAATGGCTACTTACTTGGAGGTTTTTCGCAAAAAAAATTTAAAGATATGGACATTATTCGCAAATATTTCTAAAAGGTATGGACCTTAGTCGCCAATGATTTTTAAAGGTAAGAATGTTTTAAGATAAAATATAACAACGTAGGGATTATTGTCGCCATGTGAACTCAGTTCTCAGAATGAGTGAACAGAACCATTTCTTCACCATTGAGCCAAAAATTGCCATTTGCCATTGAAATGTAATACGTACTTAACAGCACCCATTTCCACTCCTTCTCAATTTACCCCGTTGCTACACCATTCAGCACAAACTGGAAATGAACATCCGAGCATCCATCTTTATAAATTGACCACCCCTTCAACATATGTTTGTATAAATTGAATTGAACATCCGACATCCATCTTTATAAATTGTACATCCAGCAGTTGTGAAATTTCCCAACATTACGTTAATCTTCACGACATTTTTTCTTTAACTAATAGAATAATTCAAAGTATTTTTTATTTTCATGTTACTGCTACTTACGTGTGGACTAAGTTGAAGGTGGGAAGAGAGGAGATGAAGGGTTTCAATGGGTGATGACTATTTTACCCTTGTATATTGGTAGAAAAAATCATTTTTGTATTTAATGGACGGAAAATTAGACGGAACGTAGACGGAAGGACGTCCAACTCACAAAACGTTGAAGGTAAGGGCATAAATGTCAAGAAATGAAAGGTATGGACGATTTTCGAAATCAACCCCAAAGATAGGAACATTCTGTGCTAATTAGCCATAATAATAATAATAATAATAATAATAATAATAACTTGGATTTGGATTGGACATGGATAGGTCTACAGCTTGGTCCAATCCCCCCAAATCTGTCTTGGACTCCACTTGTGTGAAAAATAAAAGTATTAATGTTACTTATCATCAATAATAATAACAATTGTTTATGTGGCAGTGGAGGTGATCGTTAAATTGTTTAAAAAACAAAAATGCATCCCAACTTCATTAAATAATATGACATTGACCCATTACAACATAGACTTAAGAAATGCCCGCATTAAAATAAATGAAACAAAAGAGTCAAACAAATCTAAAGAATAAAGCAG
The DNA here is from genome assembly GCA_903798255.1 of Fraxinus quadrangulata. NCBI lineage: Eukaryota > Viridiplantae > Streptophyta > Magnoliopsida > Lamiales > Oleaceae > Fraxinus > Fraxinus quadrangulata. The sequence continues at coordinate 4,768 of CAIGRB010137980.1, forward strand.
AGCTGTAGGAAAAATTGCAAAAGGGAAAATCTGGGAAAGAAAAAAAAATCGAAGAAGAATAAGAAAAGGAAAAGAAAAAACTTGCAAAAAGGTGTGACAAAGATTTTTTTATTTTATTTTATAAATATTTGTGTACATAATGAACACAGCCACAAAGTGAGGAGAGAGAGGGGGAGAGAGAGAGTTTTTGTGAGTACTGCCCATGAATAAATCAAGTTTCTACCATTCAATAGCTTGTTTAATCTTGGGTTAGAAGTCTTGGTTGATTGGATTCCATGTGATTTGAGATTTGGTTGATCGGAGGGAGTTTAAGGTACTTGTGTTTGTAGAGTTCTAAGTTATGGAGATCAAATTTCAATAATAATTAGGAGTTTGGCTTCAAAAGTACTTTTGGATGGCAAAAAAGTATGTTTTGAAATGTTAACCCGAGATCTAGCGCTTAGGCACTATTGTCGCGACGCCTAGGCACCAAGAATTGACGCAATATGAAAAAAGAGGCAAGGACCTGGTGCCTAAGCGCTGCAACATTAGCGCCTGGAGCTGCACCTAGAGCCCAAGCACTGTAACAGTAGCGCCTAGGTGCTGCAACAGTAACTGATCGCAATTTTTTCATTTTATCCGAATTTTGGGACTTCTTTTTCATCTTGGACTCCACAACTTCTAGATTTGGCTTCTATAAATACTCTACAAGGCATGTGAACTTCAAAAGGTAAAAAGACAAGACCCAAGAGAGATTATAACAATTAGATCATTGTTGTATCATTAGAAATAATAGAGAATTGTTTAGATTAGATTGTGAGGATCAAAATTTAGTAAGACAATTATTTGTTTCTTGGTATAATAAATTTTCCTCTTCCACAATTTTCTTGATTGTTGTGTAATCCATTAAATTTCATATTGTCCATATTTTTCGTCTTTAATTATTTGGTCGATTTCTCAACAAGTGATATCAAAACGTTATTTATATCAGATTGGTTCATAACAAGTAAAATCAGAGCTAAGGATTTTTTGACGGTTTCATGAGATGTCCAAATTGAATATTAAAGTGAGGTTGGAACAAGGTCAATTGTTTAGGGATGACACTTTGAAATTTGAAATTCTACTTTTGGAACGCAACAATAGATTTTCATTGTGGCAAATCGACATGTGATCAGTTCTTGCTCAATTGGATCTTGATGATACTTTATTGGGGATTGATAGAATGCCTACAACAATGACCGCAGGGAAAAACAACGAAAGGATCGGAAAGCCCTATCTCAGATGCATCTTTTTCTTTCTAATGAAATTCATCAAGATGTGGTAAAGAAGAAAAGTGCCCCTGCATTGTGGTTTAAGTTGGAGCAACTTTGTATGACAAAGATCTTAACAAGTAAGTTACACTTGAAGCAGCGCTTATATTCTCATCGTTTGACGGAAGATGGATCATTGGAAGGTTATCTATAAGTGTTCAAGGAAATCATCGATAATTTGGAAACGATGGAGGTTAAGTATGATGAAGAGAATTTATGGCTGATATTGTTATGTTCGTTGCCACTTTCATATATGGCTTTTAGAGATACCATTCTCTATAGTCGGAATACTCTTAAAATTGATGAGATATATGATGCGCTTTATTTCAAGGAGAAGATGAAGCATCTGGTCATCGGTTCTGATGCTCATGGAGAGGGTCTTATTGTTCGTGAGAGGAAGACGGTAGTCATGGAAGGGGGTAGAGTCAATGATAACAACAACGTTATAGTCTATTGATATTGCAACAACAAGGAGCACATGAAGAGAAATTTCTATGAGTGGTAGAAGAGGTTTCCTACCACAGATCATGATGAACAATAAAAAGTTACGGTAATGTTAATCTTGCAGAAGAGAACGGTGATGGAGATTTGTTGGCGATTGTCGAAGGTGATTCCAAATCTGACGAGAATTGGATTCTTAATTCAGCTTGCACTTTTCATATGTGTTCAAATCGGGACTAATTTTCTTCATAAGAAATAGTTCCAATGTGTTCCGTGATGACGGGAAGCAATAAGCCTTGTGGAATAGCTGGGATTGGTAACGTCAAAATCAAGATGCTAAATAAAACAGTTAGAACACTTGGCCAGGTTTGACATGTTCCAGGTATAAAAAAGAAATCGGATCTCTTTGAGTACTCTTGATTCAAAAAGGTACATATATACCTGTGGAAGTGGAGTACTGAAAGTTAGGAAGGATGCTCGGGTTATTTTAAGGGGGCTGAGAAAGTCCTAATTATATGTGTTGGAAGGTTTGACGATCACGGAGGAAGCAGTTGCAGCTTATGGTTTAGTAAGCGGTAACTCGGGTAGAGTTGGTTGTGATCGAGTTGTTCGTGGTGATTTGGACAATAATATTGGGAAACCTTCGACTAGCTCAGGAGGAGTTAGTTGTGATCTTGTCGATCATGTTACTCATGGTGATTTGAGTAGGTTTGACAACTCAGGTGGAGTTGGGGTTACTTGTAGTGGTTCAAACATGTTTATTAACTCGGCTAGAGCTGGAAGTGAATGTGATGATTCAAGCAAGGATGGCGCGCAAGGTAATTCTGCTGGTATGCAGGGCTTAGATGTAGTTTACGATTTCTGAGTATACCTGGAAGGGGCATGGCTTGCCCAGTTGGGATATGGTGGAAGAGTTGGATAATGACTTGAAGAGTGGAGATTTAATTCATTGTTATGGAATTTGTGTTAAGATGGAGTTTTGTTAGGTTTTGTGACAAAAATTCTATGTGATTTAGAAGTTTGTTGTATGAAGGAAGCTTGTTTAATCTTGGTTTAGAAGTTTTGGTTGATTGGATTCCATGTGATTTGTGATATAGTTGATTGAAGGAAATCTAAAGTACTTGGGTTTGTAGAGTCATATGTTGTGGAGATCAAATTTCAATAATAATTAGGAGTTTTGCTTAAAAGGGGACTCTTGGATGGCAAAAAAGTAAGTTTTCAATGTTAAATCGAGATCTAGCGTCTAGGCGCCAATAATTAAAGCAACAAGAAAAAAGAGCCAGGGACCTGGTGCCCAAGCACTGCAACAGTAGCGCCCGAGTGCTGCATCTAGCGCCCAAGCGCTCAAATAGTAGCGCCTAGGTGCTGCAACAGTAACTGATCGCGATTTTTTCGTTTTATCCGGATTTTTGGACTTTTTTTCATCTTGGACTCCACAATTCCGAGATTTGGCTTCTATAAATACTCCGCATGGTATAGACACTTCAAAAGGTAAAAATGCAAGATTCAAGAAAGATTATAATAATTAGATCATTGTTGTATACATTAGAAATAAGAGAGAGAATTGTTCAAATTAGATTGAGAGGATCAAAATCTTGTAAGACAATTGTTTGTTTCTTGGTATAATAAATTCTCTTATTCCACAATTTTCTTAATTGTTGTGTGCTCCATTAAATGTCATATTATTCATATTTTTCTTCTTTATTATTAAGTCGATTTCTCAACAACTAATATCAAAACGTTCTTGATATTCGGTTGGTTCATAACACCACCAAAGAAGGCAGTCACATATAAAGTGAGAAATCTTTCCACTGCTCCAATTGAGGCAACGGTGATTTAGCCACTGTTAGGTAGAAATTAAAATTTTAATTTTAATTTAAGTATTAGAATTGGAATTAACTGCAAGAATAATCAGTTAAAAATGTATGGTAAACATTGGAATTGGTGTTTATTTGAAAATCATCATTTGAGCATTTGGTAGAAAAAAAAATGTTTTATTGTTGTGCATGAATACAATTAATAAAATAGATGTTGATTAATGACAATATTTAACATTATTTGTGTAGGAGAATATATTCACCAATGCTATTTTAAAACAAATCAATCTGGTATGATCAAATCCAGTTTATTGACCGTACAAGTGGAATAACCTATATAGAATTTTTAGACAATTTTTCTCATATCACGACAATTATATTATATTTATATAGGGGCCTAGAAGTAATCCGATTTTCAGAAGTTTCGAACACAACCCCGTGGAATATAAACATCTTAGAAAAATAATAAAATGAGTTGGGGTCGAATTAAAGTATGAATAGTTTTAATAATATATTGATGGGCCTAATTAATAATTTAATGTGGTAATTAGTTGTCCACCGAGTCTTGTTTGAATATTTTATTTGTAAAAGCTGGAGATGAATAAAAAAAAATTCTCAAATGGGTGCTTCTGTACATGATTTAACGAATTCTAATTTACTCATGACATGTGGCAAAATAGAGTTTTAAAAGGAATATGCCGCTTTGTCAGATGTAGGGATAGAAGTATACGACAGGAGATGGTTGGATGTAAAAAAATGATTTTATTTTAAACAGTTCAATAATAGAACGTCGTGTGGCATTATATCAATTTTTCTTTCAACCTATCTGACACTGTAGCATCATTCGTTTTAACATGCCTAATTAATTGCACATTGACTGCTCTAAGGCTTACTTTCAGCATAACCTAAAGCCATTAATGAAATGGGCAGTGGCTAAATTATATAATATAGACTTGAAATGAGAACCCCATGATAAGAGATCCATCGTTACTCGACATGTGCGAACGTCTATCAATCAATGCAACTACTTGCCAAAGCACGTTCTCCTTCCCCTAAACTTGTTATACCTTATCTCTAAATAAGAAATTTCAACCCTAGATGCAAACATTTCAAACATTGAATAAACGAAATTCTATCAATTGTCATTGTGAATGCCGTAAGCAACTGTTTGAGTCCCATTGTTTGCCAAAAAATGCATTTTGGAATTGTATTTTGATGAAGAATGTGTAGCTAAAAAATAAATAAAAATTTAAGATGTGCGTGTAATATTATTTTATTGGAAGGTATATGATTGAAAAAAATATATATTTTAAAAATAACGGAAATCAAACAAAGACTAAAACATGTATCTTTTTTCACAATTCTGCTGCGTGTACAAAATACTGTACACACAAAAACCATCATATAAGAAACAACATAGGTGGGCCCATACTTTTTACAATATTTTATTCACTGTAGGACCCACCTCCATATGCGATTTCAGGTGAAATTTTAGTGAAATTTTTCTGGTGAAATGGAATTATTCATTTTTTCAATGGTTTGAGCAGTGTGCGGTTTATGCTGCAGTGCACATACAAGGTTTTCAAATGTAAAGTCCACAAAAAGACACATTTTCTTGGTATTAACAATGCTTACTGAAGAAAATATTAATAATTCTTTAAATTTCATCCAGTGATGGGACAGATTAAAGTAAGCTAGATGAAATTGAAATTGAAATTGAAAATGAAAATGAAAATGAAAATGAATAACATGTGCCAATACCATCGAACAAATTCTCCTTAGCCGCCATCATGATTGGTATCCCATTATTGGCTATGTAGAGCATCATGATTGGTATCCCATTATTGGCTATGTAGAGGGCAGATGAACTCACATGGTAAAGCTGGAATGAGATTTGAGTCTCTCTTTTAATTGCATAATTTTCATCTAAATTATTTGTATGAAAATATAGTTTCGTATTAGTCGAAACTCATTTCAATATTTATTCTTATCGACTAATTTACAATTTAAAGCTAGTTAAGAATAAAATTTAACTTAACTAAAAATTTAACTTGGCATTTTTTACAATCTTAAGCACTTGTTTGACAATCATTATTCAAAAACTCTTTTTTATTAAATACTTATTTTCAATCACATATTTACGTAATAAAATATTCTGCACGTAAACTCAAAATTTTTCCTTACTTTTAGGCAAACATTCTTTAAAAATTCACTATTTAAAATTTTATTTTTGTCAAATAATGGCCATCAAACAGAGGTTAAAATGGTTTATTTTTGAATTTTATGATCCTAGCTAGGATGGTTTACTGAACTTGTGATTCATGCTCACATCTTAGTAATTGAAAAAACTAAAAAATATTGTACGCGAAATGTAAATAAAAATAAATGAGACACCTAACACCAATGCACAAATGTGATAGTGATGGGACTGCTATCTGGATGGAGATTAGGTTAATCGAGTGTAAAATGAAATAAATGAGACACCTAACACCGAGGTCATATATAGTTGGGGTGTAAATTTACACCCCACTAATGATTGTACACATAGCAATGTTAAATATGATATTTGTGGGATAATGATGGAGAATGGGTTTCATATTCCTTTAAAATAATTAATAATTTTTTTTTTGTTATGCGTTAAACTTGGTCAAATTACTAAAATGATATTCTAACACTTACTATTCATATCACATATGAACATCGTGGTTTTATTAAATTCAAAATATTTAATTATGAAAATGTATTTTTTCGTTTCTCTCCCATCGAGAAATTTGAAAAAAAATTCGTGGAAATTCTACCATGTTAAGATTTGGAGTTTCATCTTAAAATGTCAACTTTATTAAGAGGAGTAGTTCAAACCCTTATAAATTGGTCTATGTTTTCATTTTTGTTTCTGATCAAAATATTTGAAATTGGAGTAAAAATTTGCACTTATTGTGGACTTCATTGCGAGTTTCAATTAAATTGACAGCATTGTAGATTATCCTCCTTTATTTATCTTTTTTCCATATTGTGTTCACATTCAATCTTATGAGTTGAAAAATGGCCTTGGCTATTTATTTTTTTTGAGATTCATTTGTTATTTACTATTAATCCATTTTTAAATAGCTTTCTGAAAACTCAATAAAAATTAAATTGCAAAATTTTGTATAACATCTTTACTACATTTGACATCTTATTTTTTTAATAGGATAATCTTTTTACGTGTTATACAATGTAACGATGCATTTTGCATTTATTTTTACAATTGATAAGACATTCCACCACTAAAAAAACTCAAGATGAGTCCAAAAATTCATTACACCTATTATTCTACTTCTCTCATCCGTACGAAACGAATAATTAACTAGTTAAGTGCGTATCAGGTTGATATAAAGTAGGATTAAGTAATTTATTTACTAAGTGACAACATACCTATTAATGAAGTTACAAAAGAAAATATTAGTATAAATTTCATTCATTAACCCAATTTTTAATAGTGCAAAAAGCTCCCAGAAATTTTATTCAAAATAAGAACAGGAATCGAGAAAATGCACGTGCTTTTACCACGTCCAAATTGTGGTAGGTGGACAACTTAAGAGAGGAGACATAATAATTTATATCATTCACCCAGTAGTAAATTAATATTTCGATTGTTGTAATTGAAGTCTATATAAACAAGCATTGGGGTCTCATGCAATTCACATCTAACCATGGCTTCTCTTCAAGCTTCATGCACGGTTCTCTCCACCAATCCCCGCTCCCTTTCCTCCTCCTCAACTCAGCCTCTCTCGGCCAAGCCATCACATTTGTTCACCCACTCGAGGCGGAGTCACCGCTTTCAAGTGTCATGCGACGCCAAGACAAATGTCGAAACTTCCCAAGGGAAGATAGACAGGAGAAATATGCTTCTTGGGCTAGGGGGAATGTATGGTGCAGCCAACCTTGTGGCGAATCCTTCGGCCTATGCTGACCCGGTACAAGCTCCCGACTTTACCAAGTGCGGTGATGCCTTTGACGATCAGACTGGAGCTGCTCTAGATGCTAAATGTTGCCCCCCACTTGCCGACAAGATCATCGATTACAAGCTGCCAAAGTTTCATGCATTGCGCATGAGGCCGGCTGCTCATAGAGCCAGCAAAGAACAAGTGGCCAAGTACGAAGAAGCCATTAAGAAAATGAGGGAGCTTGATACAACCGATCCGGACGATCCACGTGGGTTTATGCAGCAAGCCAATATTCATTGTGCCTATTGCAATGGAGCTCATGACCAAGTTGGGTTCAAAGATCTTGACATTCAAGTTCACAACTCTTGGCTTTTCTTTCCTTTCCACAGGTGGTACCTGTATTTCTATGAGAGGATCTTGGGTAAATTGATTAATGACCCAACTTTTGCTCTCCCATTCTGGAACTGGGACAATCCTAAGGGCATGACATTGCCTCCCATTTTCGATAAAACCAACTCACCTCTATATGATACAAAGCGGGATCCAAACAATAGGGGCTCCGCCGTTGTCGATCTTACAATGTCCCGCAGCACAGACAGTCTACAGTTGGTGGCCAACAACCTCACTGCGATATACAGTGAATTGGTTCGCAGCGTCAGCACCACAACTGATTTCATGGGACAACCGTACTGTGCTGGAAGCAACCCAAGTCCAGGGCCTGGCTCATCAGAAAATGGTTCTCACACTGGTGTACACTGGTGGGTTGGAACCAAGGATACAACGGGGCCCAATAAATTTAATGAAAACATGGGCAACTTTTACTCAGCGGGTCGAGACCCAGCTTTCTATTGTCACCATTCGAATGTTGATCGAATGTGGACTATTTGGCGAGACGTCTTGAAAACAGATGTCCCTAAGGACATCGCTTCAGAAAATTACTTGAATGCTGAGTTTCTATTCTACGATGAAAATAAACAGCTTGTGCGTGTCAAAGCTGGCGACTGTTATGACCAAAGAAAACTGGGATATGATTATGATAGAGTTGATCTTCCATGGCTGAACTATAGGCCACCAAAGAAGGCTGCCAGGGCCAAAGTTTCTAACATTTCTGATGCTAAGACTGCAGCAAGTGTGTTACCTATAAACCTGAAAAAAACTGTGAGAGTTATTGTTCCTAAATCTGCAAAGGGAAAAGCTGACGAGCAATTGGTGCTTCAAGACATACAGACAGACACTACAAAAGTCATTAAGTTCGACGTGTTCATCAACGATGAAGATGACAAGTTTGAAGAGTTGGACAGGGCTGAATATGCAGGATCTTTCGCTCAAATCCCACACAAATCTAAAAACAAGCAGGGCAAGTCTAATATTTCATTGAGGTTGACATCCCTGTATGAAGACATTGATATTGCTGATGATGACACTGTTGTGGTGACAATTGTGCCAAGATCCAATGGCCAAGATGTCACCATTGGTGGTATCAAGATCGTCCCGGTGCCTGCAAGATCTAGCTAAATGTGTTCTTCCATTGAAATGAATAAGGTTAAGCACTTTCCTCGAACGCTTTTGATTGTGGTATTGCACTGATTTCAGTTTATGTACCAATAAGATCCTCTCCTGGTATTTCGTGGTCGACTTGCCAGGGAAGTTTGATTGCTTTCTCCTGTAACTTCACGTGCAACTATTTTCTATAAATTTCAATTGGTTATTTAAGAGTCTTGAGAGAGAGAGAGAGAGAGAGAAACATCCTATTATTAACTTTAATCAGTCTCTTATCTCAGTTGTCACACACACTTTCCTCACATTTTCTCGCCAAACAAGAATATATATGGGTACACTAGCTCAACTCATCTTATCAGCGAGCCTAGCTGCAATTTACTAACGTGAGTTGCATGCCATCTTGATTTTGACAGCGAATTTAAAAATCAAATATTCGTTGAATCTTCACAAAAAATACCGAATTCTTTATCTTGATCACAAAATCCTAGATTTGATTGAATATCGATTTATAACTAACAAATTAGAGAAAATAATGTTCTATTTTAATTCAGAAATAACTTCCTTGTCATTAAGTCTACAACCCATATTTATAACAACTAAAAAGCTAATTAGACTAATCCTAATAAATGACTTACTGTAATTAATGACTAATCCTAATTAACAACTAACATCTAGATAGTAACAAAAGTTAAAAGTTCAAAACGAAATTAATGAATTTGGAATTGATTTAATAAAAATATTAACTAAAAATAAATAAAAAATAAAAATCAATTTTCATCAAATTTTCAGTTCAAAAAAAAAAAAAAAAAGGAGCGGCGAGCTGCCCTGATTCAACTCGTCCCACTGAGTGGTGAGCTCGTGGGATGAGTCGAGCCCCACATCCATGTAGCAAGCGCGAATCAGGTGCACAATAGGCTGAGCAAAGCCTACGAGTGGATGAGCCAAGTTGCTTGATCATTTAATATCGCAAACAAAATCTCAAGCGAAATAAATAACGTGACTTCATTTTTTTGAATAGAATCATTATGTAAAAATTAACAATGTCCAAAGTGATGTCACTTTCTCTTTCAGTTTTACCTACTATGTACAATAGTAATAAATACCAGAGTAAATATGATCTCCAATGGATAGTACCAAAGTGTATAATTTAAGATGCTTTTGTCCCCTTTATTTCTTTGACTTTTTCTATCCTTTGCAGCCTTGATTCTTTAACTTTCATGATGAATTTCCATTTTCCTTTTATTGCTTTGTACAGGATCTTTCATCTTGTGCTTTATTTCTTATGCTTGTAGAAATTTTATTTCCTCACTCTTTCGACCAAATTTTCCTCTTTTCTGTACTTCAATATTATTTTTTGTTTTTTATTTTTTGTTAACTTTTGCTAATAACGCAAGGCACTTTTGACTTGGTTTTCCTTTTCTATTTTCAGTTATGTAGATGCTGCTTCCGGTTTTCTTTTGCTACTTAGAACTTCCAAAAATAAGTTTAATTTTCAACTATGTATATATTTTTTACTATATCATAGCTTAATTTTTTTACTTTTATTTAATTTAAAAGGTAAGTTCTAGTTTTCATCAAAAATATATTTATTCACGACTTCACAAGTGTATTTATTGATTGACTATGCCTATGGGCTTGTTTGCGTCCCATTTTTGTCAAAAAAAAAAATATATACATTATTGAATAGAGTATTGATGAGAAATGTGTGTTTAAAAATAAGTAAAAGTTTTAATTTACGTGTAATATTATTTTATTGAAAAATGTGTAGTTGGAATGAGTCAAAACACTATTCAATAATGTATTTTTTTTTCTTCAAAAAATGGGGCGGCTATATATGAACGATAGTTATTTTAAATTTCTTTGCATAGATAATTGAATAAAAATAAATCGATGCACGTAAGAATAAAACTATTTGTACAATTTTTATTGACAATTTTGTTGACAATCTATATGTTATCAAAATTCTTGTTGTTGATTTTCAAAATGGATAGTGTAGATTCTTGCAAACTCATGACTTTTAGTGAAGCTATCAGCCATGATTGCATATATATCATAGTTCCGAAAGAGCACTTCTGTTATTATGTCCATAGTAGAAAGTCTTATCTTGTTCACTATAAAGAGAACCTTACATATTTGGAGAGAATCGTAAATAAAATTCTCTTGTCACAATAGTAAATGAACAATTTTATTCTGTCCATTATGAGTGGGAGATCAATTTCTTCTTGTAGAAACCCCAAACATTTTGAGCTCAAAATTTCTTCATCTTCCATCCACATTTCAATATCCACCTACCTTCCAACAGTCTCCAGTTGATATATTTACAGGGTGTGCATTATCTCCCAATTTTAAAGTAATTTTCCCTTTTAGTTTTCAACAGATGATTACAAATGATGGGACAGTTAAAATGTAATTAACTTTTTCTACGGTTCCAGTTGAAACTTTCAACGAATCCGGGCAGTCTTTTCAAGTGTTGGAAAATTTTTAAAAATGTTTTGAAATGTTATAAAAGAGAGAAGGATTAAAGAGAATAAAAGTTAATTAACTTCTTTGGTTCCCGTTTGAGCAACATTAAAATTTTTATTCTCATTTTTTATTTATTTTCAATTACATATTTTTTAATAAAATAATATTTTTTTATCACATCAATAACGTTTCATTCTTTTTTGAACCACACATTCTCCATCAATCTACTATTCCAAAATATATTCTTCCAAAATAATGTGGCTCAAACACACCATTGTATTATAATGAATATTAAAGCCCTATATTTATAGGAAAGGAATAGGGATACAATTGTTATAATTTCTAGGGCTACAGAAATATAATTGTCGTTAATTAATAAACTTACCACTTTCAACACTCCCCATAAAATGATACATTACAAAATATCTATCGTTAAAACATTGTTTGATAAAAATCAAATGAAGAAAAAATAGTACAATTATTTTGGAGTATTAAAGATGAATGCGGCCTCATTAAAACCTTACTAGGAAAACTCAATGAGATAAAACATAATCGAACGAAAAAAAAAAAAGTAAAACTACTTCCCTTGATGTTGAAACTGAAATTTTTTGAGTCAATGCATTCCAATCTTGTGAACCAATTTCTTAAATGTAGATGTTGACAGTACTTTTATAAATAAATTAGCTACATTATCATTTGAGCGAATTTGTTAAATATCGATGCCGCAATTCTTCTAAATCTCATGTGTATAAATTTTTTTTGGAGAAATATGCTTCGTTCTGTCACTTTTGATATAACTTCCTTAGAGTTGTACAATACAAATAGTATCGTCTTCATATAAAATTGTTGGATTATCCTTTGTTGAAATTAATCTGCATGACACTTGGATATGATGGATCATGTTCTTCAACCATACACATTCTCGCCATATTTCATGGATTGCAATAATTTCATAATGATTTGAGAATGTCGTTGTCAAGAATAATTTTACAGATCTACATGATATAGTTGTTCCTCCACATGTATACACATATCCTATTTGTGATTTAGTTTTATTTGGGTCAAAGAGATAACTTGCATTTATATATCCCATTAAAGCAGGTCCCGACTTTTGAGAATAAAATAATCTCAAATCAATAATACTCTTTAGGTAACGAAAGATATGTTTAACACAAATCCAAAGTCNAATGATTTGAGAATGTCGTTGTCAAGAATAATTTTACAGATCTACATGATATAGTTGTTCCTCCACATGTATACACATATCCTATTTGTGATTTAGTTTTATTTGGGTCAAAGAGATAACTTGCATTTATATATCCCATTAAAGCAGGTCCCGACTTTTGAGAATAAAATAATCTCAAATCAATAATACTCTTTAGGTAACGAAAGATATGTTTAACACAAATCCAAAGTCTTTGTATTGGTGTATAACTATATCTTACAAGGAGATTTAAAGAAAAAACTATGTCATGTTGTAAGATAAATTAATACTCACATTGCACTAAGATATGATACTTGAATATTTTCTCTATCTTCAAGTGGACGAAAATGATCTTTTTTTTTTAACATCAAGTGATCAAACAACTATATGTTATACTAATGGATGTGCATTATCTATATAGAAATGTTTTAAGACTTTTTCTGTATATATAAATTGATGAATAAATAATTCTTTTGAAAAATGTTCAATCGCAACCCGATACAGAATTTGAATTTTCCCAAATCTTTCATCATAAATTTATTTTTCAAATAATTTATTCAAATAATCTGTAGTTTGTTTAAGCTCTTCAGAAGTTCCAATTAATTTTGAGTCATCAACATAAACTGCCACAATTACAAATCCAATATTTATTTTCTTTATGAAAATACATGCGAAGATTATCATCATTTTATTGTCTTTCTTCAACAAATATTTGCTAAGACGATTATACAACATATGCGCAGATTTTTTCAATTCATATAATGATCTTTGCAATTAAATTGAGAGCATGCTTCTCGGGCATATATCATTTGTTCCTCGCATTTTAAGTCATGTTTGGCTCCCATTATTTGAGATTATAATTTTTAAAATAATATATTTTTTTGAAGAATGTGTGGTTAAAAATGAAAAATTATTTTGAGTTTACGTGTAATATTATTGGAGAATATGTGATTAATAAGAAGAGAAAGAAAATTGATTATAATTTTAATGATGCCCAACGGAAATAGCATTATTTATAGGGCAAATTGTATCAGCGGCTCCTAAGCTTTTACTTTTTTCTAGACTTTACTCTAACATTCAGTTTGTGCTAACGAAGGTCCCTAACCTTTCATATATTAGCAGCCGAAGTCTAAATGGATGAAAACCATCCATTTGACCGTTAGTTGACTAAACAAATTGATTTTAACCAAATTTAGTAAAGTCAAAATGGTAACTTCAGAATTGATATTTTCCTAAATATTATTAACAATTAAAACAACAATTAAACTAAAAACAAAAATGAAAATTTGCCCCACCCACCCCCACATATGGACACCAAAACAACAATCAAAATACTTGCAGTAAATATGGTGAAAAATGCACATGAAAATGTGGAATGCTGCATTTAACAGCTTCTAGGTATAATTAGTATTGAGCAAAATCAGTAATAACCCAGTCAAGTGAGGAGTTTTCCAACAAACAAATGATTCTTTGTTGAAGCTCGTCGAAGGCAATTTTAAGGTAGCAGACCATATCGAATGATAAATCAATGGTAGTTTTTGCATCATCAGATAGATTATCAACTTTTTCTACTAAATGGGTTCAATTTGGAGGCAAATTGGGAAGTCACAAATGAGACTCTATGACCTTTCTAGGCTATGAGCTTGGCGAGCTATAGTTATGGAATAAAGTGATCGAAGGCAAGTCATGGGAATATGAGAATATGCAATTTACCTTGCTCAGGACTACAATACAGTTTTAGAGGTGCACTATACAAGATTCTCAAACTTTTTCTTTACAATGTTATAAAATTTGCGTGTATTAAAAAAATTCATTAAAGAACATTATTTATTTAAGTCGTTCCCGATGAGAATTTGAAACATAATTTTCATCTATAATAGAATCTAGACTGATTTCCTCAACAAATTCTCCTTCTATAAAAAGTATCATACAATTGGCAAGAAAGTCATCTTTAATTTTGTTGTGAAGTGTCGTCTTCACATATTTCATTGCTGAAAGTCCTGGCTCAGTGCTTGTGGTAGAAATGAGTTAATGCAAGACAACTCAATCTAGTAGCCATAATGTAACTCTTCGACCTTCCACTCTCAGTCAACTGTGTTCATAACTCAACAAGTATAGATACTTGAATCGAGACTCACCCTTCATATCTAACTCATAGTGTGGTAACTCAAATTTTAATGTAATAATTTCTTGTTTAGAAAAATCTTGTGGATAGAATTTCTCTGCACCAAACATAATATTTATATACCAGCAAAATAACATTTATATTATTAAATGAAAAGAAAATTCTCCCCTACAACAAATAATAATACTTCACCACTCACCATTTAAACAAAATTCAGTCTTTCATAGTCGAAACTGCCAAACTGGAATGCCAACCATTTGAAAACTCAGAAATTGAGAAAACCCCATCATAATTGACCGACTAATATAGATTTCTACTTCAAAGAACTAAATAATCAGATTCTTAAATCTTAATCATTATCAGTACAAAACCCTCCCGACTTCACCCAATGAACAAAACCAACAAGAAAAAAATATACTTTGAAGGGTGTCGACGGGAGAAAATATCAAATATAAATTACTAAACCAGCAATAACAAATACCAACATGTAGACAACCTTCGTAGAGAGATGACGAGAGAAGATTCGACGTATGTGGGAATTGCAATTTCAATTCAATTTTAGGGCTAATCTTTGAAGAAATGATGATTTAGAATTTGATATAATGAGATTTAGGTTGGATTATAAAAAATTTGGATTGGACTTTCAATTCAAT
>CAIGRB010138008.1:0-13498 GCA_903798255.1 Fraxinus quadrangulata
AAATCCGTATGTTCAATTTTTTTGAGTCTTAATTGGATCGAATTACTCGTTAGAACTTAATATGCTCTGATACCATATTAAGATTTTGGGTTCCATCTTAAAAGGTCAACCTTATTAAGAGGAGTAACCCAATCTTTTATAAGTTGGTTTATGTTTACATCTTTATTCGATGTGAGATTTTATCCCTTAACATGCCCTCGCAAGATGGTGACTCGTTTGAGGAGACCAATTTTGAAATCCGTATGCTCACTTTTTGGAGTCTTAATCGGATCGAATTGCTCGTTAGAGCTTAATGGACTCTGATACCATATTAAGAATTTATGTTCTATCTTAAAATGTCAACCTTATTAAGAGGAGTAACTCAATCTTTTATAAGTTGATTTATGTTTACATCTTTATTCGATGTGGGATTCTATCATTTAACAGCATCAAATGTCATAACAACATGTGGCGTGGACCGACCTGCCTCTATAGCCAAGCGTAAAAAGAGAACTGATAAAAAAGGTAGCCGGCACCACTCTCTGGCGTGGTTTAGGCCCCTGGTCCATGCTGCACTAAAGAAAGTGTAGGGGATACTTTTTATCCCCTCAAAACCACAGTTTGAAGTGCCTCCTTTTAGCATAGAAACTCTGATATATACATACCTTTAAGTGGAAGCAAAGAAAGTGACTATGATGACCTAAACGCATGCACATTACTCAATGAAGCCACTACCAGATCCCATTAAAGTGATCTATCTTTCACAATGCATAGATGATCTATCCCTGAAAATGTTGTTTGATGTCATTTTCTTGCGTTCAAACTCTACAACTTTGTTGCTGATCCACGTTGGATTTAACAAATTATCTTAACATTTTGCCTCTCACAATTTCACTATTGCTTGTACAAATAATATGCCCGTCTATTCCTTACCAAATCTAAGGCGTGCACCTTAGATAGAAAAAGGAATAAGATGGACAACTTTATTTTCTGTGCTGACAAGCGTGGAGTTCTGTTGTGTCAATCCTGTCATACTCTTTCCTTTGCCTGGTGGTCTCAACAGGACCGGACCGGAATAGGATGGTTGCAGAGAAGTCCTGAATATTTGCTTGTGTTGAGAATAATAAATAAGACAAAAGGAAAAGAAACAAAAGAATAGAATAAAGAACTTCAAGGAATATTCAAACACAAAGGCTTCAACATGTCATCGTTGTCCTCAAACGATATTTTCAACCTCTTGAATTGAATTTAATGCTTAAAAGGACTCTTGGCAAATGGTTTGCAGCATTTATCAAAAGTTGAAAAGGAATGAACACTAGTGAAATTCCTTTCAAACCAAAAAGAGAACTTTGAATATGAAAGAAAAGAATTTTTAATCTTTCTTGTGGAATGGAATTTGATCTCAAGTGGTTTGTGTGTATTTTGTATTGATCATTAATCACATATTTATAGATCTTAATCAATACTACACGAAAAGAGGCAATTTCTCATCCAAAAGACACCAAGTTTCAAGTTGAAAAACCAACCAACGGCTAGATTTTAATTCCATGCGGCTGCATAGAACAAACCTATGTGGCCGCATAAGTTGTTCAATGGCAAGGCGTATTCGCCCTACAAGTTTACATATGACCGCATGCCTCCAAAGCCTACATGCGACTGCATGCTAGCAATTCCATTTTTTATTCCCCATACTTTTTATTGACTTTGAACAATAATTTCAACAACTTATTTATGGGTCCAGCATGAGACTAGCCTATGAGCAGTATATATTATTTGTTTTAACCAATTTCTTGATGGATTTCTTGCGACATCCTAGACAGCAAATTGTTTACATTTAGAGACGAATCCAGAACCGAATTACAAGTAGGAATAGAAAAAAAATAAATTTACACGTAAAAAATATTTTTACACTAAAAAAATTAATGGGCCGGGGAGCGAACCGGTCTACAGCCCAACCCAATCCCACCTAAATCCGTCCATGTCTACGTCACTCCTATCTGATCACCTTTTTAGAAATAAATTTATAATTGGTCTTTACACAATGAAATCAGGGGAAAAAAAATATTGAAAATACTAAATAGAAAAAATATGGGAAGATAAACAGTGCCTGTGGGACATTCAGTCATATTGGCAAGACCGCAAAGGTCGGTCTGCCCTGCCCTGGGACACCCCTGGCTTTGCCTATAATAGTTTCCCTTCCCCATGTTAATTCCCAGGTCCTCCTTTGATCTTCCCTTATTGTCAAAAACAAAGGTGACTCTCTATCTCTATCTCACAGTGTGAGTGTCGGTGATTGTGCACGCAGTAGTGTCTCCGTTGCATGGTATTCTAGGCTATCCCTTATCCCGTTGGGACCCTTTAGCAGCCATTTGCATGCACATTTTATTTAGCTCATAATTTAAAGCATTCTTCTGCAGAATTTGTTTTAAGAAACATAAATGCTAAAATTAATTATGATTTGAATGCTTAAAATTTCTACTCTCCGTTGTCTCAGAAACTTGCAATGGAGCATGTCATTGCATATTCTGTTTGACTTTCTCTTCCACTAACTTAGTTTTCAATTCTTTCCAGGAGCAACAATGATATTAAGGGGGCTCCTGCTATTGCTGGTTCTCAAAGCTTTGACTGCATATGTGGTAGCAGAAAGAGAAACATATGTGGTACACATGGACAAGACCAAGATCAAAGCTTTAGATGCCTCTCTTGGCACTTCCAAAAGATGGTACGAAGCTATCATCGAATCTCTCATTGAATCATCAGCTCACAACAAAGTAGAGCAAGGCCCACAAACATCGTCTCCTGAACTACTTTACGTATATGAAACTGTCTTTTCTGGTTTTGCTGCCAAGCTCTCAAAGCAACAAATTGAATCCTTGAGGAAAATGGACGGCTTTCTCTCTGCCACCTCGGATGAAATGCTAGAGCTTCATACAACACATTCGCCTCAGTTTCTTGGCCTTAAACAGGGCAGTGGCCTCTGGAATGCTCAAAATTTAGCTTCTGATATAATAATTGGCGTTGTTGATACGGGAATATGGCCCGAACACATTAGTTTTCGTAGCTCGGGCATATCGCCTGTTCCCCCTCGTTGGAGAGGAAAATGTCAGGCAGGCACAAAATTTAGAGCTTCAAACTGTAACAGAAAGCTTATAGGTGCAAGAGCATTTTTCAAAGGGTATGAGGCCATTGCTGGAACAATTAATGAAACATTAGATTACAGATCGCCTCGTGACTCAGAAGGGCATGGAACACATACTTCTTCGACTGCAGGAGGTAATCTTGTCAAGGGTGCAAACACTTTAGGATTGGCCAAAGGCTCAGCTGCAGGCATGAGGTATACAGCAAGAATTGCAGCTTATAAAGCTTGCTATCTATTAGGATGCGCCAGCTCGGATTTATTAGGTTCCATCGAACAAGCAGTCAAGGATGGGGTGGACGTGCTGTCACTTTCTCTGGGAGGCGCTTCAAAACCATATTACAAGGATAATATAGCCATTGCTTCATTTGGTGCAATACAAAATGGAGTTTTTGTTTCATGCTCAGCAGGCAATTCAGGGCCTTCTGATTCCACGGTTGCCAATGTGGCGCCATGGATTATGACGGTTGCTGCTAGTTATCTTGACCGTAGTTTCCCAACTCGAGTTAAACTTGGTAATGGACAAGTTTTCACAGGGGCATCGTTGTATTCTGGCAAGGCTACCAAGCAATTGCCTTTAGTGTATGGAGAAACTGCCGGTGGTGGAGTTGCCAAGTTTTGCATCAGCGGCTCACTCTCTCGAAGATTTGTTCAAGGTAAAACCGTTATTTGTGATCAAGGAATCAATGGCAGATTCCAAAAGGGAGAGACAGTGAAAATGGCAGGTGGAGCTGGCATGATATTGGCAAACGCTGACGATCAAGGAGATGAAATTTTTGCTGATCCACACATCTTGCCAGCCACATCTCTTGGTGCTTTAGCAGCCAATGCCAGCAAAAACTACGCGAGCTTCAGAAACAATGCGACAGCATCAATCGAGTTTCTAGGGACAGCATATGGAAATCCTGCGCCGGTTATGGCTGCATTTTCCTCCCGGGGTCCAAGTGTAGTTGAACCTAGCATAATCAAGCCGGACATAACTGCACCAGGAGTGAACATTTTAGCCGCATGGCCACCAAATATTAGTCCAACACAGCTCAAAAGTGACAAAAGAAGAGTCCAATTTAACATAATTTCTGGCACTTCTATGTCTTGTCCCCATGTTAGTGGCCTAGCTGCACTATTGAAGTCCGTTCACAAGGATTGGTCACCGGCAGCCATAAAATCAGCCTTAATGACAACTGCTTATATTCATGACTCCGAAAATGCTCCAATATCAGATGCTGCTTCTGTAAACTCAACATCAGCTACCCCTTTTGCATTTGGTTCCGGCCATGTTGATCCAGAGACTGCTTCTGATCCCGGCCTAATCTATGACATTTCGACAGAAGGTTACCTAAAATATTTGTGCAGCCTAAACTACAATTCAACACAAATAGCCCTATTCGCCGGGGAGAATTTCACTTGTCCAGACTCTGCTGATCTTCAACCTGGTGACTTAAACTACCCGTCATTTGCAGTCGTTTTCAAAACGAATGCTCAAAATGTTACAGCAGCATACAAGAGAACAGTCACAAATGTTGGGACTCCTGCAAGTACTTATGTTGTACATGTAACAGAGCCTAAAGGGGTGAACGTCATTGTTCAGCCAGAAGTCATGAATTTTCAGGAAATCGGCGAAAAGTTGAGCTACAAAGTGAGTTTGATTTCAACAGGCGGAAGTACTGTTTCATCTAATTTCTCATTTGGCTCTTTAGTATGGAATTCCCAAAAATATTCAGTTAGGAGTCCTATTGCAGTCACCTGGCAATAGTCTGTCTTTGTATAAGATTACAGTAAGATTTGTGTACTCCAGGAAAATGTGCTAATGTTACATTACCTATCTAAGCGATTTTCTGGATTTCAAAAATCTAGTCATTGAACTTCAATTCAAGCCATGATTTGCTGGATTTGTAAGCCATGAGTAAGTGAAAAAATGAAATATTTTATGAATAAAATTACAGTAAAATTTGAAAAGCTGAGTAATTTTTTCTGAGGGTTGTGGGCTGTCCATTAGAGAAAAGTGTTCGAAGGCCAGAATTAGTTCAACGGATATGCGACACATAACAGAAAAAGGGACAGAGAAGTCAGCAATAGATTTCTCTCTCTCAACAATTTCATCACAAACAATTTACTTATATGAAAAACAACATTCTACCGTTCGAGATGTAGAAACTTTGATCATTATTCTGAAGAAGATATTTGAACACTTTACGCTTTTTTAGAACGTTATCTTTCGAAACTATTTCTTATACAAGTTCAACACGAACTAAAAATAAAATATTCACAAATATAAATTATAATATATGCTCTTCAATTTGAGTGGTAAATGGGTTGAAATTAGGACCCGAATCACCCACCCAACTTATTTGGTACATCTCCAAAAGTTGACCCTTAAAAATTGCTAAGTTTCCATAAATGTCCTTTAAAAATATAACATCAAAAATTTCTTTCCAAATCCAATTAATGATGCAATCTCTATATTTTGCCCCGTTTGAGATTAAAATTAATTTTTTAGTAGATTTTAATAAAAGTTAATGAGATGTGTAATTGAAAAGTTGTGAATCTCATTAAATGTGTGATTAAAATTAATTGATTTTAACCCGAAATTTTAATTGCATTTTAATTCAAATCAAACAGGGCTTTGATACCAGCCAATTAGAGAGCTCCACGTACATCAAATCCCTAACCTCCTAATCTGTCCAACCTAAGCATCTCCGAAGCATTGCATCATGGCAATCTGGAAACCGGGATTCACCCGGTAGCTAATTTCTCATCTTCATCGAAATTTCTTCAAAGGGAAGGGAATCGTGAATACGCGTTACTTATAAAATGATCGCAGAACTGTCTGTCTGTTCATAATCTTCATTTTCTTCTTTTGGGCTTAGAATTTCGCAGAATTTATTATAGAGCCTTCAAAATANAATAAAAAAGAAAAAGAAAAAGAAGAAGCTGCTTTCTTGTCTTGACTTCTACCTTTGCCTGTATTAGAATTGCCTGTTCATCAATTGTCTGATGGATTGAGTAAAGGACCTTTTCTGGGGTCAAGAAGGTTGGTTCCTTTGCATTCTTTTGAGGTCGTTTGATCAAATAGAGATTTGAGTGTATATTGAAAAGAGTCAGAAGTTAAGAAATAGTTGTGTATATTAATGGATAACAATAATTACCATTCATCTCCATCATCATACCCATATAACCTCGCATATGGCTACCCTCATATGCCACCACCTTCAAATCAACCATATCCACCTCACAATTCTGCTTCATTCCCTACTTCTCCAGCTCCAGCTCCAGCTCCAGCTCCATATCCACAATATTCCCATTATCTACCACCTTACAACAATTCTCATTCTGTCACTCCAAGTTATCCATATCCAGGTCCACCACCATCACCCCCTCAGTCGGGGCCATTAGAATACAGTTACCCCCCACCATCTTATTCTGGCCCGCCTCATTATCCATACCACAGATATCCAGCTCCTCCTCCAACATCTGCCCGGCCTCAGTCTACCATCCAAACATTTGGTAGTTTCCAATATGGTTCATCCCATTACCACCACCATCAGTATTCCGGAGAATTCCAGCCTCCGGCTAACCAGTTCGAGACTCCACCTAGACTTAGTATTAGCAGTGAATATTCCATCCACCATCATTACCAAGATAGTTCATCATCTGTGGGTGGTTCTACAGTGAATTATGACCGTCTTGATGATAGTTGCCCTAGTTACCCTCCACTTTACCCACCCATCGACAATCTCATGGCAAATGTGCACTTGTCTGATAGTCACCATATGGCTTCTGCCCCTGCCTCCCCTTCATCCTTATCAGTGCCTATTTCCCCTCAATCTGGACTACCAGCTAAAATGCATAATGGGAACGGGACTATGTATGGACATCCTAATACCTCCTTTTCAAGTTGGGAGGCATCTTCTATGGGCTGGGCAGAGTCCCCTTCCCATCCTACTTTGCCGCATTTGACCTCAAATGCTGATTCATCCCACGGTCAGAATATGCAGGTTATGCTTGTTCCATCTCATAAAGTGTCTTTGAAAGTTTTGCTCTTGCATGGGAATTTAGATATTTGGGTCTATGAAGCAAAAAACCTTCCAAACATGGATATGTTTCACAAAACTATTGGGGACATGTTTAACAGATTACCAGGGAATATGAGCAGCAAGATTGAAGGGCAAATAAACTGTAAGATTACAAGTGATCCTTACGTCTCCATCACAGTAGCAGGTGCTACGATCGGAAGGACTTACGTGATAACAAATGATGAAAATCCTGTTTGGAAGCAACGTTTCAATCTTCCTGTTGCTCATTACGCCGCTGAAGTGCTCTTTGTTGTGAAGGATGACGATGTCGTGGGATCACAGCTTATAGGGACAGTCTCTATTCCGGTGGAGCATTTATATGGAGGCACAAAAATTACAGGGTTCTTTCCAGTCCTTGGTAATAATGGGAAACCTTGCAAGTCTGGAGCTGTTTTGAGTCTCTCAATTTGTTATACTCCAATGGAGCAATTGAGCATTTACCACCATGGAATTGGAGCCGGTCCTGATTATAATGGAGTTCCTGGGACGTATTTTCCGCTTAGGAGAGGCGGAATTGTCACCCTCTATCAGGATGCTCACGTACCTGATGGATTCCTCCCAAATTTGAAGCTTGATAACGGGATGAAATATGTGCACGGAAAATGCTGGCGGGAAATCTTTAATGCAATATGTCAAGCTCGATTTTTGATTTATATTGCTGGATGGTCAGTGTGGCACAATGTTAGACTAGTTAGGGACGATAATTCTGTGTCAGGTTGCACTCTGGGAGAACTTCTGAAGTCAAAGTCACGGGAAGGAGTGAGGGTGCTGCTTCTCGTATGGGATGATCCCACGTCAAGAAGCATACTTGGGTACAAAACAGTAAGCATTTATCTTGTAGTAAATGAGTGAATTTCTATATTATCAAGGTGCATGCCTGAGGATTAATAGAGATTGTTCAGAATCTTTATATATTTTTTATGTTTGTCTACATATCACCAAGAGATTGAGGTCATATTTGCTATTTAAGATACAAATGTCTCTGGGCAATACAGGGATACCCATTGGAGCAAGTATAGAAATGCTTTAGGACATATTTCTTTTGTAGTCAAATGGTCCTGAAGACAAGTTTAGTTTTCTGGTGCTTTTCCAATCGAATTTGATTTAGTTAACCGTTAAATTAAAACCTTCCATGGCTATTTATTAAAAGAAAAAAAGGAAAGAAAATAAAGAAAGAACCTTTTAAACTTACGAATTAACAGCATCCTTTTTTTAGAATTTATAGTCTCCATTCGCCATTCAGTTATGATTTTCGTTCATAGTTTTATGGGAATTTAGAGGCTTATTTACCTTGATTGTGTCTATAGATCCTAGAGTCTTTGTTATTATGTGATTGAAAATGTTTATTCTTCACCGTGTTCATTTTTCAGTTTTCAAAATGAAATTCTTATTAAAACTTATATGCAGGATGGAGTCATGCAAACTCATGATGAAGAAACTCGTCGTTTCTTCAAACATTCTTCTGTGCAAGTGCTGCTTTGTCCTCGAGCGGCTGGGAAGCGCCACAGCTGGATGAAGCAGAGGGTATGTTAACTGTTCATAATTGTGGGATGATCACATGCATATAGTCAAATGGGCTCGCTGCATCTTATGTAAATTTATGTATTGTTTGGGCTATTTTGGTAAGAGAAATTGGAAACGTTCGGTTTAATTTTATTTTATTGAGTACTTATGAGTATTGGAGGGGACAGGTGGTCCCCTATCGTTTTTATAAAATTTGTTTGGGCATTTACGTTTTATTTCAGGTTAGTATAGTCCACATTATGGGGGGAGATGCTGCTGGAATTTTGTTAAACATTTTACAAGTACTATTCAAGTCACATTTAGCCTTGATGATCGGTTTGGCACCTAGTTGGTATCCATGATTGGCACACGTCAAGTCTTGGGTGTCTTGTCTATTTTCTCCGGTGGATGTTGAGTTCTATGTCCCTTCTATAAGTGTCATATCATTGTAATTTCTCATCCCTTATCTAACAGAAATCTTCTACTAAAATGCATAAACAATTCCAAAATGCAACATTACAATTGATTAGGATGCCCCTATAGAGTTGAGGCAAAAATGGGGTGATGAATTGTATATATGTGCAAATACTGCATGAGCTCAGAAGACATTTTTTTGGGATAGAAACTACCTTCTGAAGTTTTGATCGGTGATTATCTGGTTTTCCAGTTATTTCCTAAGTCGTTTCCAATCAATTTCTCGTTTAGAATTTTTTTGGTTATACATACATTCGCCAATGTTTTTTATTATGGCTATTATTGCATTTCATAGTACATTAACCGTATATGGAGTAGCACATCATGTATAGAAAATATTCCTGAAATCCCCATTTACCACTATCTCTGTGATGGCAAGAACTGAAAAGCTTATCTTATATTCAAACTGCAGAGGAAGTTCCGATCTTTTACGTGTTATCTACATACAGTTTCTGAATGTGAAAAGGAATCTTTAGTTGTATTAATGTCTAACTTCTTAATGATTAGGAAGTTGAAGTCATTTACACCCACCATCAGAAAACTGTGATAGTGGATACTGACGCTGGAAATAATCGAAGAAAAATCATTTCATTTCTTGGAGGGCTAGACTTGTGTGATGGGCGATATGATACTCCTCAGCATTCTCTATTTAGGACACTGCATACTTGGCACTCTGATGACTATCACAACCCTACTTATACGGTAATTATTTTTCTTGCTCAATTTTGTCCTTGTGCACATCATTTTGTACAATAGTTCAATCTTTTTTAAATACAATTTTGTTTCCTTACAGGGTAATGTTTCTGGTTGTCCAAGAGAACCATGGCATGACTTGCACTGTAAAATCGATGGCCCAGCAGCATATGACGTTCTGACCAATTTCGAGGAACGGTGGTTGAAGGCTTCAAAGCCCCACGGGATAAAAAAATTGAAGATGTCATATGATGACGCTTTGCTCCGAATAGAAAGAATACCCGAAATACTAGGAATTTCCGATGCTCCTTGTGTAAATGATGATGATCCTGAAGGTTGGCATGTTCAGGTAAACTAGTGCCAAGGAGTTGTTTGAATTGCAAAGCATTAGAAACTATAAAAAGAACGTGAATCAAAGACTGAACTAAATTATGTAACTAGCATAATTGCTCTCTCTCATAATTACAGAGAGGAAAACCCAATTTATAAGCAACTACAAAAGGAAAGGTTCTACACTATTTATGCAACCAAATTTATAGGGAAATAATCATACGTGATTTTGAAATATGACTATCATGGAATTGTTGGGATTGCAAAGTTGCATTGGATGGACAATGTGCTAATTGTTTGTACTATTCTTTTGTGCAGTTGTTTCGTTCAATAGATTCAAATTCTGTCAAAGACTTCCCGAAGGATCCTAAAGGGGCTACATTAAGGGTGAGCTAATTTAAGTAACACTCTTTGCTCTGAAATTTATCGGTTTACAAATGCCTCTCTAAATTAATCTTGTTTTTATGCAACAGAACCTGGTTTGTGGGAAGAATGTACTTATAGATATGAGCATACATACAGCATATGTAAAGGCCATCCGTGCTGCACAACATTTCATTTATATTGAAAATCAGTACTTCATTGGGTCCTCATACAACTGGAGTCAATATAAGGATGTTGGTAAGGAATAGTTTTCACATGTTGTATTTTAATTAATAATATCCGAAGCGAGCAAGTTTTTATTTTACTACATGTCAGACTGTTTCATTGTTGAAGCATGTATGACCTATTATACCTGGCCTGCCACGGTTAATCAATTTTTTAATCCCATATGTGGACTTTTTTATCTTGTGGACCTAACTCTTCCTGGGTTTTGATGATTTAGTCATCTATGGTGACAATTTAACTGCCCATCTACAGATGGTGACTTGTGTTGGCATATTCTCTAGATTACCTCCCATGTGCAAACGTGAAAAAAAAATCTATTTTCTTCAGGTGCTAATAATTTGATTCCAATGGAAATTGCCCTCAAAATCGCTGACAAAATAAGAGCACATGAGAGGTTTGCAGCATATATTGTCATTCCAATGTGGCCAGAGGGTAATCCAACGGGTGCTGCTACACAAAGAATTTTGTTTTGGCAGGTGTGCTCTAATTGCTTGATGCATTCAATAAATTTCAAAGTTACATCATCCATTCCTTTGTCCATCACATACTAGAACACGCTTTAAAACATACGATCAAAGCTTCTTTAGAGTTCTAGAATGATTGCAATTTATGTTTTGATTGAATTTACTACTGATATAATAGAAAACAATTAACTATCTTATAACAAGCATATCACTCTTAAAGTTATCTCATCAGTAGGTTTTATTAACACAATTTTTTATTTTTTGGCCAATATTCTAGAATAAAACAATGCAAATGATGTACGAGACTATTTACAAGGCTTTGGTAGAGGTAGGACTTGAGGATGCGTACTCACCACAAGATTATTTGAACTTCTACTGTCTTGGCAATCGTGAGGCTCTTGATGTCGGTAAACCAACTGAGAGCCACAATGCAGCAAACAGTCCTCAGGTAAAATGCTTTCTGGGTGATATATATTGGCATATACCTTATTAAGAATCCTGATTATTCTTCAATCTTGTAGTCTCAGAAGAACTTTTGTTTGTTCTATAATTTTGGTTAGAACAGAACAAACTATGTATGAGACTTTTATCCAGATAAGTTATATTTTTATGTTGTCCAATACAAATTGTATGTATGGGTGCTTATTTTGGTCTCTAAATTTGCTTTCTTTCGAGGTATTTTATTATTTGAGAATTTTGATGTCAGTATATACTCAAGTTTCTATAACATTTTTGTTTCAGGGACTCAGTCGGAAAAACAGAAGATTCATGATATATGTCCATTCAAAAGGAATGATAGTAGATGATGAGTATGTCATATTGGGGTCTGCAAATATCAATCAACGGTCCTTGGAGGGTACTAGGGACACTGAGATTGCTATGGGAGCCTATCAACCTCATCACACATGGGCAAGAAAACTATCGAGTCCATGCGGACAGGTAACATAAAGTGGATTTCAAAATGGTGCTGCTTAATCTTAAATATCAGTAGGTTAAGCAGATCAACCAAGGCATATAAACTGAGATCTCCAAATGCTCTCCATGAACTGAAACATTTTACCATAAGACACTAATCCTCCCAGTAACATAGAGAAGTTCAGAATGCTGGCTTGTCACTAAATATGTAGGCCATAATAAGAGGAAACCTGGGCATATTCCCTTTTCTCAAAAAATAGGCTATCCAAATTTTTAGGATCTTCAATTCTCAACTAACCTTGTGGAAAACAAGAATGACAGAGAATTGAATCCTAGATACTTCATCCTATGTGGCCGACCATGTCTCAGAACATGAAAAATTGAAATGCTTTTTTCATAAAGCAAATGATTTGACTTCCATTGAAGAAGTCCATATAAATGTTCCTACATTTTTTTTTTCACTGAATTTCACCATCTGAACCTCTGACTGTATCGGGAAATGAATATCTGTAGATATATGGATATAGAATGTCTCTTTGGGCTGAGCATCTTGGAGTTTTAGAGGACTGCTATACTCGGCCAGAGTCTGTAGAATGTGTCCGAAAGGTCAGATCAATGGGTGAGGCAAACTGGAAGCAATTTAAATCTAACGAGATATCGGAAATGAGAGGACACCTTCTGAAGTATCCAGTTGAAGTTGATAGGAAGGGCAAAGTGAAGCCCCTCAATGGATGTGAGACTTTCCCTGATGTTGGAGGAAGTATAGTGGGCTCATTCATTGCCATTCAAGAAAACTTGACGATCTAAATTCTCTATTATCCGAGTCATGGAGCACGTCAAGCATTCATATCCATATGATACTGGTTGTGAAGAGAGAAGTGATCGGTCACTTCAATAGAAATTGTACTGTGAACTTCATTTTCTTACTTGATGTACATTATAACTCATTCTTTGAAAACCCGCAAGTGCATGGAATCGTGGTCAAGTAATAAAATGATGAGTAGAGTGTCGAACTCACGAGAATTATATGTTTGATCGAGTTAAAATTAATTGTCACTTTAATCGAATAACAAACAAATTTTGTAATTTTTATGTACTAATTCATAAATTATCAATTAAACTAATGAAAGTAAATAAATGTGTTTTTCAAATACGTGAAAAGCATTGTTAATATGTCGAATCCTCTTTATTATATTATTTTTATGTATAAATTAAAGTGATAATTTGAAATCATTCATGTTGGTCAATATTCATAATTTAATTGAAAGTCTCTCTTGATGACACTCATGTGACTCTTCTATATCTCGATGAAAGATGTAAAC
>CAIGRB010138017.1:22270-36978 GCA_903798255.1 Fraxinus quadrangulata
AATAATAATAATAATAATAATAATAATAATAATAATAATAATAATAATAAAATGGTATGAACGTTTTTGCAATAATAGTGAAAGGTAGGGACATTATGTTCTAATTAATATTTTAATAATTTATTTGTGACACATTTGCACTTTTTTTAAAAAAATTGGGACTATAATTGTAATTTATTTTTTATTTTCCTTTTATTTTATTAAAGAGAATGGTCATCATTTAGTAATTCTTAATTGAGAAAATGGATGAGAATGACTTTTTGCGCAATGAAATGTGAAAATAATGGTGAAAATGTCAAAAAAAAAAAAAAAATGAAAGGTAAGGACGTTTTCCACAATAAAGTGAAAGTTGAGGACGTTATGAGCTAATTACTCTAATATCAAATAGGAGTCTTAATTAAAATCCTAGTAGGAGTTTTAATTAAAGAAAATCCAATTAGTTTACATTTAATTACATGTGTAGTCCTAGAACTTTAATTATAATTATAATTAAGTTTACAATTTCTATAGTAATTACAAGTAAGTACAAAACTTTAGTGTAATTATAATTAAGTTCAAAACTATTATAACTACAGTAATTAAGTTCAATTATTTTATAGAGCTATCAAAGTGACCTAATTGGACGTATATTTTCCAAGCTTCAATAATTAGATCATGTGCAGTCGACCCTAGACCACATAATCTAATTATTAGTCTTTCCTTTTTCTACTAAAGGTAAAAGACTGAACTCTCGGAATATATAAGATCCAAGAAGCCAATAAATCTTTAATACTTTCCTCTGACCTATCGTATATGTATTTTATTCATGTCCGAGATTTGATAATTATGTACGAGCATAAATGATCGTTTTGCCCCTCTAACTATTCTCACTAACTTAAGTATCATTTTCTTCAACAATCCTGTAAACAAATCATAGATGTCGAAATTTAGTCGTCGCTAAATACTGAGCTCGAATTTTAACCGTTCAACATAAAATACTTAAGTATTGACCTCTACCCATTTTTTAGGACGACGGTTCCCGACATCAATTCATGTTCTCTACTTCGCTCATAAGTTCCCAACTCATCGAGATATTTGACCAATCAAATTGATCTCACCCATTGATGAATCAAAGAACCATTAAAATCACGAAAAGATATAAATAATCCTGTCAAGAAATTTAGATGAAATACACAACTGTCAAGTGGAATTTCATTATTCGCACGATCATGCTATAGAATTAAACTTAACACGTGGTCTGTTCAATACACTTCAAGTGTACTAGTGTAGCCTTTAACTATTTTTGTGATAAGGATAAATCACAAACCCAAATAGTAAATCGGACAACACTACAACCTTTCGGTACAAGGTGTCTACCCTTAAACATAGGTAGTGAACAAATTATTTATGATCAAAATATAAGTTGTGTCATACTGTACTTTTCAACGCAAGTACTCAACTTATATTATCACTAGTGATCATAGAAACTTTAATTCGCATGCTCAATAATTAAATAAAAAACAATAAATGAAATGAAAATAATTTTATTTAATATAAGAATATTGTTATTTTTACATACCAAAATTATACTATATGGGCACACAACCCAACACTAAATTCATTTGCTTTCCTTAGTTTGTGATAACAAAGTTTTCACTTTAGGATTCTATAAGCCTGAATATACCAATAATAGTTATTTAGGAATATGGTACACAAATTATTCCTCCTATCCAATATGGCTTGGTAACAGAGAAAACCTATTATGGATAATTCTGGCATTCTCACAATAAGTAGTGTTGGAGAACTTATTATAACAAGCAACAGATCAGATCCTATTGAGCTGTTTGTAGGCGGAAATAGTGCTACGCCATACAATTCCTTATCATAAGTCAAGTACCAATGTTTGACATCATTTAACTTATCACTAAAATAAGAAACAAGGTGGCATTCCTAGATAATGACTCTACCTATTCCTACCCCTGAGGCATCACACTCGACGTCAAAAACTTCAGAAAAGTTGGGAAAATTGACACTCCTACACCCACCTCACCAAACAACCGCCCCACCCCATGATATTTCAAATTATTACTAACCTATGAAGCTTTTGAAAAATTCTACTTTTGCTATATGTTAGAGATATTTTTGTCCAATGTAATTATTGGTGTTCATTTTTGATGCAGACACAACCTAGAAAGAATAACAGTACGTGGTCACAATTCATTGATTCGTGCACGATAACCAAAAAGTAACCAAAAATTTATTCAAAAAGCTCCAAGTACATCATTTAATTAAAAAACTACTAGGTTTACATTGAAACCATAAGTCCTATTTAAACAAAGAAATCCTAGAAACGCGGAAAGAAGCTAATTACTTCTTTGCCCTCAATAAATGAAGCTAGAGGTTAATTGATGTTGAAAAATGATGTGAGGAAACACGAGGCAACATACAACTGACATTTTGAGCGAATTGCTACCATTGATTTTTGAAAGAAGAATGACTTAGTGCAAAATTATTAATACCGGCGGATTAGGGTGGGATTGGAATTGTGGAACAAAGAGCGTGATGCATAGAATTTGAGGTAATGTTATTTGTTATGCTGCTAAAGGAGTTAACGCTATCAATTTCCACGTAGGATTGAAATGGTCAGTTAAATTAGGTATGGATGGGGAACATATTTAGTAGTCTGATATGGATTATGAAAAAATGAAAGTTTGGATACCTATAAGTAATGTCTAGTTAAATTAGATATGAATGAGGAATATATTTAAAGTTCGAGTACCTACAAAAAGTGCAGTTGAAAGTTGATGTACCATTTGGGCTTTTTATTAAACCTAAAAGACTACAGAAGCTAGAAAAGAAACATAAAAATGTAAAATTGTTCCCATCGCAAAAAATGAAGGAGGGTCAGAAAAACTAATAGTTTTCCTTCAGTCACTATTATGATTTCGTTATTTTTGGCTGTTTTCTGATATCTGCATTTCTGACTCCAATCTCAAGTCCATATTTACATTCTACACAAATATTTTCCTTTCAATAGTTGTTTGTTTTTAAAAGATAAAATCAAAATCAATCTCAAAATCATTAATTTTATGTTCTATAAATAAGGCTAGTTTTAATAAAAATAAATATGTAAATAACTAGTACTCGTGGATTTGACACTTTTTACTCGTCATATTACTTATATACAATATCGAGAAATAATTTCAGCGACCATAGTATGAAGATCGTCACTAATATAAACAAAAATCAAAGTAAAAATATTTTTGAGTGACAAAGAGGTACAACCGATCAATGCAATTCTTATTGTCTGAAATGTGCTCACACCACGACAAGGAATTTTCCAGCAACCGATCAATGTGATGACAAAGAATGCAATGACAAGAGCCATGCATGCTACAATATGTAAAATGCGTAGAAACTTTGCGTATCTGTACATAGTCGAGGTCTGGATATTCGACGAACCATTTATCTGAGAATACCCTTCTTTCAACATTTCTAATCTTTTCGATCACATAATCCTTTGCATTTACATAGAGTATTTAATAGAGCGTATAAATTGAGAGAGCCTGCTAAAACCAACAAAGTAAATGGGAGCCAATGGTATCGGCACTTGGTAGGGGACGAGGAATCATAAAATGCTGTAAACACTACACCATGGAACACGAAGTAATAGTTTGCTAGTTGAAAACCTTCTTACTGTAATTCCTTGATTCGATTTTCTAGTCGGTGTATTTTCCTTTCATGCTCTTCTAGTTCCTGTTTTTTCCTTTCCTGATTATCAGGCTTTTCTTCCTCAACACCCATTAGTGATTCTATTGGATAATCTTACTACTTTGAAATGTCTAACTGCAGAATGTTACCCGAGCTTAATATAGTGCTATCTAACTTTGAAACAGTCATTTATAATTGCCTAAATTGTTCCTCTCAGGTCATTCCAAATGTCTCTCCCTTTACATTCTTCAGTTTTGACATTACTCTTATTGGATGACGAGTTCCTTTGCAAACAACATATCTTAATTTCTTTTTCCCGACTTGATAGAATTTTTAATAAGTACCCTAAACATTATAAAGATCATTACATGATCCATAGGGGTTGACTTAACGACCACATGGTCGGCCCCTATTGGAGGGGCGCATAGTGGGTTCCAATAAGGGCCGGCTACATAGCCATTATTCAAAGTTTATGGATAATGCTATATACACATAGCATTATCCACATTATAATATATAAAAACTAAAGAGACAATTTCTAACAAGTATCAACATCCAAGAAAAGTGATTGTTTAAAAATATCAAAGAATGACGCGAAAGACAATTTAAAAGAGCGTATGGCATTTTCATGACATTCTTATTGGGATTTGGCTTTTGCTTCTTCATGCCCTTGCTTTGCCTTTCATAACATACGTCCAAAATAACTGAATTAGGTCATTGTAACAACTATCACACTTGATAATAGAATAAACAAAAAATATATTCACACTACATCTTTTAAGAATTGTATCCCATTTTTATTGTATGAAAGATTTATAATCTTTATTCATTATTACATTCATGTTCTTCATTTTTTTTTATCGCATTCTTATTCTTAAATTAGCACAAGTTGTCTTTGATGACTGTTTTTATCCAAAAAATTCATTAAGATGGAGTAAAAAGAATTATTTGTATCTCATCATTTTATGACAGCAAAAAATAATTACAAAATAAAGAAAAAATATTTGTCTCTCGTTTTAAAGCACGCTATCAATATGTTTTGATGACAATTGTGATTAATGATAAAATATGTTAACTAATGAAAAGTTAAAATAAGAATATTATTAGGGATGACAACAGAACGGATCGAACAGGACGGGGCCCCATGGATATGAGTTGGTTGATTTTTTTGCTCTCCCTACAATTTCTTAATATGGTTGGCCATCATGTTCACACATATACCACATAGCATCGACTATGAGATAAACTTAGGGCGATTCACAAAAATTCAAGTAATAATAAATTTATTATCTTTATTTTTCGTATATACCCGTAACCTGGGGTATCAGTCATGGATTTCAGATAAGCTTTCTACAGTAATCATACATATGAAAATTGGAAATGATATTTCTTAAGTTTGGATATTAATACGTGTACTCCAGGTATGGTACACATACGTGTATAATACTAAAAGACTTGCATTAAAAATATTTAGAGCATGCTTGAGCCACTTTTTTTTTTTTTTTTGCCCAAAATGAATTTTGGAATAGTATTTTGATGGAGAATGCATGGTTAAAAAATAAAGAAAATTTTGGATTTGCGTTGAATATTATTTTATTAAAGAATGTATAATTGAAAAAAAAAAGTGAATAATCATTTTGAAAATTATGGAGACCAAACAAGGGCTTAGTAATTGATTCAGCAAACACTTCTGATATTTAAAGACATCAATACTTGATAGAAAGTGACCTTGATTAGAATAGAACAAATACATAAACTATTATCTTGCAAAATCCTGTTTGATCTTTCAAGGATGTTTGCTTGCAGTAATTTTTAACTCTCCGCCTAATTGCAAAGGTCCTATCAGCTAGCTTTCTTTCACGTCCTCTCTCCTTGGAAGCTGTGTAGCTTATATTTGGTTGCAAGGGTGATCGATAGGAAAATATTGTATGTTGTAACATTTTAACCACTATAGATATCATTTTATTAATAATTGGAAAAAAAAATATAATACAAATTTAGGAGGAGAGTTCAGCCTCACGTCCAGTTAAAATTGCAATAAATATTTAAAATTGTCTTATTGTGTCTTGTGCACATTGTACAATAAACTATCAATATAAGTTGACTGTTTATATTGAGAACTACAATGTGATCAATTCCTACTTTAATCATCAATAATTTGTTCACAGTCAATATATAAAGATTGACACCTTGTACTGAAAGATTACAGTGTTGATCAATTCACTATTCGAGTTTGCGATTTTTGTTTATCGTAAAGTTAGTTAAAGATAACACTAATACACTTAGAATGTATTGAATGAACCATATGTCGAGTTTAAATCTATAGTATGATCATGTAGATAAGATATTTCATCTAAATTACTTGATAATGTTGTGTATAGATTTTCACGAGTTTAATAGTTTTTTGATTTACCAAAGTGTGTGATCAATTTAATTGATTAAATATTTTGGTGAGTTGGGAGTTTGAGAACGAATAAAGTAGAGAATATGAATTTGTGATGGAAATCGTTACCTTGAAAACCTTGTAGAGTGACTACTTAACTATTTTCTATTGAACAATTAAAATTTGAGCTTATATATATATAGGCAATTACTTAGAAGTACATTTTGTGCTACAACCCTTCCTATCTGATAGAAAAGGATCCCGTGATCCTGAACCGATCTTACCTGGGATTGCAAATCTCAAGTTTGTCTATGAAGAGCGGATCTAATTGTATTAGTGTCTATAATTTATTTCTTATGTGTAATACTAATCGATAGGGCCTCATTGGTAAGTGCTACAAGATCTCGTGCTTTCGAACCCATAGTTATGGACCCGAATCCATTAGTATAGAACATTTTCTTTTCCAAGTGAAATCCCCTAGTATATAAAAGAGTGAAAAAGTGCTTTTGTTGTTGTGGAATAAGAAGCCTTCGTATCTTAATGCACGTATTTAATTTATTCGGAGCTATTAGAGCGGGATCCACTTTTTGGGGAATATGAGTCGAAGCAATAACAAGAATATTTCTAGTGGAACATCTTTCAGAGAGATGGTTCACTAATAGACCGAGGGATAAGTAATTCGACTCATTCACATCCAGATCATGAATGTTTGGAATCCATATTATGCAAGGAGACATTGCTTTTGCTAATTCGAATTGAAGGGTGATATAAAATCGGTCTATTTCCGGCATCATATCCATAGTTAGCGCATTCATCATAGTTAGCAGTTCCAGCTCCGTATCAAGGTCACGATCGATATCGTCACTAGCATCAATATCGTCACTAGCATCAATATTGTCACT
The DNA here is from genome assembly GCA_903798255.1 of Fraxinus quadrangulata. NCBI lineage: Eukaryota > Viridiplantae > Streptophyta > Magnoliopsida > Lamiales > Oleaceae > Fraxinus > Fraxinus quadrangulata. The sequence continues at coordinate 29,246 of CAIGRB010138017.1, forward strand.
ATCATCAATATCGTCACTATCATCAATATTGATATCATCAATAAGAAAACCTTTAGGCTTGTTATCCAGGAACTTGTTCAGAAATACCGTAATGAAAGGAACATAGGAGTTTGTCGCTAGGTATTTGACCAAATAGGATCGTCCAGTTCCTATAGAACCTATCACTAAAATCCCCCTAGAGGGGGATAAGGCTAAGCGGAGCGAAAATGGTTTTCCATGAGATGGGAAATGAAAAGTATTAGTCCCACATGAAGTTTGCGAATAAGTGATTGTCTGATAATGAGCAAGGAATACCCGTCTTTCTGCTAAACAGGATGTATTGAACTCATAATTCAATAGATACTTTTTATGAATGTCATATAAGCTCAAATTTTAATTGTTCAATAGAAAATATTTAAATAGTCACTCTACACAGTTTTCAAGGTAACGATTTCCATCACAAATTCATATTCTCTACTTTATTCGTCCTTAAACTCCCAACTCATCAAAATATGAAAATGTTACAGATTTATTGGCTAATATGTGATTTTACATATTTTGATAGTGCAATCTTTTGTTTTTAGTGCAAAAAAAAAAAAAAAAAGACTAATAAATAGATTGGGTAGTTGATGATCTACTCGACATGATCTAATTATTGAAGTTTGTAATGTCCGATTAGGTTATTGTGGTAACTCTACAAAGTATTGGGACTTAATTATAATTATTTAAAAAATTGAATTTTATTATAATTACTAGAAAAGTTTTAGACTTAATTACAACTACTATAAAGTTTTAAATTTAATTGTAATTCCTATGAAAGTTATAAATTTAATTTTAATGTAATTGAAGTTCTAGGACTACACTTATAATTAAATAAATTGTTTACTAATTGGATTTTAGACTTTAATTTTCAATTGAGACTCCTATTTCGACTTTATTTGAAATTATTATTTTACATGGATTGAAACTATTTTATATCTATAAATAGAGATTGAATGGAACCAAAAAATCCTACACAATATACAATAATTCTTTCAGTAAAATTTGGAGAGAAAAAAAATTAATTTTTTATTTTCTTTGTTTGTCCAAGACGCCATGAGCTCAGCTACTCCTTCATTAGTGAGAACTCTTTAACTTTTCTTGTCAAGCGTTATCGAAAGATGTCAACCAAACGTGACAGTAAAGAACACAAGTGGAGGAGATGGAACTTAGCTTTAATTCATTATTGTAGAGTTTTATACAATACACACAAATATAGTTTACCATACAAGGGTCCTAGTTAGTAGGGGCGAACTCAGCACCCGGCGAGTCTCGGCAGCTGTCGGTGATGGATCCGGCGGAACAAATTTTTTTTTATTTAATAATGAATAAACGTTTTAGATTATATACCTGGTAATATTTTTTGTTTTCAAACATTTCTAGTATACTAGTTGGTTAAAGCTCATATATTCATATATGAGGTCTTGATTTCGATTCCCTTTCCACAATTTTTATTGTGAAAGATTTTTAATTCTTTAATTTTTACCAAAATTAACTGAGTTATGATGGAAGATTCGAAATGGTGACCCCCCTTAGAATATTAGAAGTTTGACCATTATTTGATGAATATTGCTAATTTTTACAACGAAATTATATATGTTTAGTTTGAACAAAATAATTGTTATATTTAAATTTNAATTATATATGTTTAGTTTGAATAAAATAATTGTTATATTTAAATTTTAGACCTAGTTTGATTCTTTTTTTTTTTCAAAATATATTTTTCTTTATTCTTTCAACCGCACATTTTTTAATAAAATAATATTACATTCAAATTCAAAAAATTTCCTTATTTTTAAATACATATTCTCTATTAAATCACTATTCCAAATGCACTTTTTGAAAAAAAAAAAAAAGGGCATCAAACGGGATTCTTAATACTTTATTGTTGACAACGGTTGACGATTCACTGTCGCCCGTGCTGACTCAAAATCATGGGTCCGTCACTATAGTTAGGAACGTGGCAACACTCTCTATTACAAGATTACAACAAAATTAAAAAAGAAATCCTTATCATTACATAACACACCATTAATGAGTAAATTTATATCCTAGTAGCAGGATATGAACTAAAACGACCCGAACAAAAAGATGTGGTCGTATGTGTCCTTGTTTGGATGTGGGATGAGTTAGGCTGATGATCATGTTCATATTCCACGTGCTCTGTAAGCTGCTGATGGCGGTGGTGAAAATCTGGACCATTTCCCTCTCTCTCGAGGGGTTCCATTTGACTTGAATTTGACATTTTGTTCCCGAATGTATCATGTTTGGATCCATCCAATGGTGTATAAGTGGCAGTTGTCTTCCTGCGTAAATTTCACTACTAGGTTGAGCAATGGCGCCTCACAAGAATTTCAGATTAAGATGTATGTATTTTGGAAAGTAATTATCCAATTTCAGCAGCTACTATATAACAGACTAAAGCAAAATCAGTTGTTCCGATGAAAAGAACTAAAAATTAAGCAAAATGATTAACAAAAGCATATTTCAAACATTATGCTTCAAGACAAAAACATACATGATGTCCCTTGCTATGCTTTGCGCTTCAGCACACCCAGAAACATTTTTGTCAGCCATGAGTAGGCTGCCATGAACAGATATTAGAACAGAAAAATACCACTAAAAACCCAAGCAAGCCTTGTTCTCAACAATTTGAGATTCGGTAATCAGTTTTCACGACTTTCTTTGACCTACAACTGTGTGTGATGAAAAATCCAATGAAAGGACAAGTGAAGTTGTGATCTGGTCTCAAACAATTACCAAGGATGATACTATCAAGAACTGTATGAGAAAATTGGCAATTGATGTTGATGTTTCCTTTTTCATACTCTTTCTCAATTTCAGTTTGTTAAAATTTTCCAGAGTACATTTCTCGAATCCCAATTTCTCAACAATGGAAATCATAAAACATAGAAATGTTTTTTTCTATTTCACTATTGAAAGTGAAAAATGTTAACACTCTGGTGATGGCACCTTTTTGCCCTGAATCAAAGCATCTGTATCATTATCCAGGTGCCAACCTTTTTCCTTCCTACAGTTTGCATTAGAAGTATTTTGATAAGAATTCATTAGCTGTAAGAACGGAGGCATTGGCGGAGCACTAAACAGCAAGAATAATGAAAGAAAATCATAATATGAGCCATAACTAAATAAACAATGTCGACAAAAAGAATAAAAACAAGAAAATGAGGACCTCTTTGATGGATTCACTTCTATATACTTTACAGAATCGTCACTCTCAGTTTGAGGACTTTCCTCCTTCCTGACGTTTATTTTGTCAAAAAATGATTCAGTCAACTTATATAGCTTGTAACATCTACAAGCTTGGATACTTCATAACACCAAAAATCTGCTTTTCTTGTAATTTATTTATACTTTTTTTCAATCAACTCAGTCCTTCCGACTTTGTTAACTAATTCTGAACACAAATCATTAATTGAGACATCAGTGTTTCCCGTTTGTCGGGCTAAGAACTTGTGACAAAATTTGACAACACCCATAAGTTTTTAGCAAAAACGAAAAGGATCCCATGTGGAAGATTGGAGAAAAGAATATACTAAAGTGGTGTTAGAATATTAATTTAAACTCAAATGAATATTGACTTGATGAATCTTGATCTACATGAATCTAGAGTTATTATGGATGGATTCATTTCTATTCATGTATCTAGGAATTTTAATGGATGTTTAAATTCATGTATTAGCAATTAATTTTTATATACCAAATGTAGTGTAAATGGGTTTCTCATTTGCAGTATTTCATTATCACAGAAAAATATAAGTTTTGGAAAACAATTTTCTTCTCTTAAATTTCTATCAAAAATTTTATTTTCTTCATTTCGTTTGAGATTTATCAAACTCTTTCTGTAAATTGGTATCAGAACTTGGTTATGATATGGCATCCAACAATAACAAATTGTTGCAACCTCAACTTCATCGCTTCGATGGGAAGAATTATAGTCAGTGGAATCAACTGATGAAAGTTATATGGTTCCCACGACTTATGGGAAATTGTTGAGAATGGGTGTGTTGAGCGACGAGACCAAGCTGCTCTTACTCAACAACAAAATAATGAATTAAAAGAGAATCGCAAGAAAGACAAGAATGCTTTATTTTTCCTTTAATAAGCCGTTGATGAAGCAACCTTTGAAAGAATTTCCACGGCAACTTCAGCAAAGATGGCATAGGACACTTTGCAATCAACTTATCAAGGCGGGGATAAAGTGAAAATGGTAAGATTGCAAGCTCTAAGATCTGAATTTGATAAACTTAAAACAAAAGACTCCGAGTCGGTGAAGGAATATTTTAATCTTGTGCTCTCAATTGCTAATCAATTGCAAGTAACTGGAGAAGAAATTTCAGATCAGAAAATTGTTGAGAAAATTCTCAGGAGCATGACTAGAAAATTTGAGCATGTTGTCTCAATTGAAGAATCAAAAGACTTAGACCACTTTATCAGTAAATAGTTTGATGGGATCTCTCCAATCTCACGAGCTTAGATTGAAGCAATTTGATACTGTTCATTTAGAACAAGCCTTTCAATCTCAAGCTTCTTTTAGGCAAAATTTTAAAGGACGACGGTGTGGATGTGGAGGTGGTAGAAATTTCGAGTCACAGAACAACAACAAAGAAAGCAAGGAAGAATCAAGTTCCTTTCCAGGCCGAGGAAGAGGAATAGGCAGAGGAAGAAGTCGTGGTAATTTCTCTCATATTCAGTGCTACAATTGCAATCGTTTTGGTTATACTAAAGCGGATTAAAGGTTTAAGAAGAATGATGGTGGCAAAAAAATAACTCAAATTTCATGCACGAGGAACAAAATGATGATGAAGACGCTCTTTTTCTAGCCTGTAGAACACAAGAAGTTGTCACTGAAAATGTCTAGTATTGATGGATTTTAGAGGACAAAGAGGAGTAAAATGATTAATTCATTCACACTAAAAATGAAGATACATAGCTAAATATATAACCATACTTAAATACATTTTAAAAGATACTTCAAACAACTATCCTACCAACAACAACTAAAACCATGCTTGTCAAAATAATAACTTGTAGTAGGTGTAAACTAGCCTAACAATTCATCATTACATGAGTTAGACATTAATCAAAGATATTGTTGAGTGAGAACAAAAATATCACACACGGTTTATCACTTCTCCTTGACATTTTTGTTGGAAACACCAAGACATCCTCTTAGTGTTTCAAACCTCTCCTTAGGCAATGCTTTGGTGAGGATATCAGCAATCTGTTCTTCTGAGCTGCAATGCCTTAATTCTACTTCCTTATTCTTTTGTGTTTCCCTTATGAAATTGTACTTGATATTTATGTGTTTAGTCTTCCCATGGAACAATGGATTCTTCACAATTACTACAGCAGATTGGTTATCACAAAGAATGGTAGTTTCCGCAGCTTGTTGGTGCCTCAAATCTTTTAGAATTTTTCTCAGCCATATTGCCTGATTGGTTGCCTCTGTTGCTGCTATGTATTCTGCTTCAGCTGTGGATTGAGTCACCGTTTTTTGTTTAATTGAATTCCAGCAAACCAGGCTTGAACTAGCATAGAAGGCATAGCCTGAAGTACTCTTCTTGTCATCAGCAGAACCAGCCCAGTCATTATCAGTAAAACCTGTCAAAACTAGAGTTTTTGATCTCCTGAAACTGATTCCATAATCCTCTATTCCTCTGATGTACCTCAGCACTCTTTTTGCAGCTTGGAAGTGAATTTCACTTGGCTCTTGCCTGAATCTAGATAGCAGGTTAACAGAAAACATTACATTCGGTCTTGTGGTTGTAAGATAAAGCAAGCATCCAACCAAGCTCCTATATATCTTTTCATCAGTTTTTTTTGCACCATCATCCTTTATCAGCTTTGAATTTTGAACTAAAGGAATGTTAACTGATTTGTAATTCTCTATATTGAACTTCTTTAACACTTCTTTAGCATATCTCCCTTGGCAAACAAAAATACCATCTTCAGTTTGATCAACCTCCATTCCAAGAAAATATTTCATTTCACCTAGATAAGTCATTTCAAAAACCTTCTTCGATTTATCCTTTACCTCTTCAATTAAGTTTGCATTACTCCATGTAATTAAGAGATCATCTACACAGAGTGAAATAATGAGCAAATCATCCTCCACTGGTTTGATATACAATGTTTACTCATTAACACTCTTGTTGAAACCAAGGCCGCTGAGATGACTGTCAATTCTTCTATACCAACTCCTTAGCACCTGCTTCAAACCAAATAAGGCTTTCCTTAGTAAATACACCTTATCTTCTTCTCCTTCTTCGGTAAAGCCTTCAGGTTGCTCAATGAAGATCTCTTCATTCAGATGCCCATTTAGGAAAGTAGATTTTATGTCCAACTGATATATCTTCCATTTTGTTTGAACAGCCATTGCAAATAACAATCTTATTGTTTGAAGTCTGGAAATAGGAGCAAATGTATCAGTAAAATCAATTCCAAACTGTTGAGCATAGCCTTTTACAACTAGCCTAACTGTGAACTTATTGATTGAGCCATCACCATTCAACTTTGTCCTGAATACCCACTTAACTCCTATGACATTTTTGTTTCTTGGTCTATCAACAAGCAACCAAGTGTCATTCTTTTCAATTGCCATAAGTTTATCCTTCCACTCCTTAGAATGTACCGCTTTATTATAGTTTGCAAGCTCTGAAATTATGAGTAGCATAAATATCCTAAAGTGATCTTGTTCTCAACACTTCATTTTCTGAATTTGATTCACCTTCAGGTTCAGCTTCATCTTCCATTTCTTCTTCATCATTACCAGCATCTTCTATTTAAGAGATCAGTCTGCCAATTCCATGTAGAACTTTCATCAAATCTGACATCCCTACAGGAAACAACTTTATTGGTTTGAGGATTATAAATCCTATAGCCCTTAGCATTATCACAATATCCAACCAGAACTTCAGCCTCTACTTTTGGACTTAGCTTATCTCTTTTGGCATCAGGTACGTGCATATAGCACACACTTCCAAACACTCTCAAGTGAGATATATTTGGCTTAACTTCATACTAGGCCTCATAAGTAGTTACTTTGTCCAAGGCTTTTGTGGGTAGCCTATTTACAAAATAAATTGAGATATTTACAGCCTCAGCCCAGAAAACTTTAGGTACATTTTTCTCCAACAATAAACATCTAGCCATCTCCATTGCGGTCATGTTCTTTCTCTCACAGACTCCATTTTACTGAGGTGAGTAGGGAATTGTCAATTGATGTTTAATTCCCACTTCGTCACAAAATTTTTTGAACTAATTGTTGGTATATTGTGTTCCATTATCAGTCCTAATAACCTTAATTTTACAGCCACTTTCATTTTCAAACAAGCTCCTAAACTTTTAAACAACTGCAGGCACTTCTAATTTCATTCTGAGAAAAATATACCCAATACATTCTGGTAAGATCATCAATGAATAGAATGAAATATCCACTGCCATTCAGGGTTGAAGTCTTCATAGGCCCACAGACATCAGAATGAGTGAGTTGAAGTCTGGTTTGAGCTCTTCTAGATTGGTTTTGGGGGAAAAGAAGTCTGACTTGCTTTCCTTTTTGGCAGATTTCATAGACACAGGTAGCATCACTTATTCTTGTCATATTTTCCACTAACTCATGCTAATTCAAATGCTTGAGTAAAGTGTAATTAATATTTCCAAATCGTTTATGCCACAATTCAGACTCAATCACA